>JAVIWB010004839.1:0-64129 GCA_031893035.1 Dermolepida albohirtum | reverse complement strand
ACGGCAAGGGGGTGATGACCCGCGAATTGACCCAGGCGGTCATCAAGATGGCGTCCGCCAGGGAGTGCCCGGTGGTGATCGATCCCAAGGGGCACGACTACGGGAAATACGCCGGGGCCTATCTGGTCAAGCCAAACCGCAAGGAACTGGGCGAGGCGGTGGGTGCGCCGGCCAAGTCCGACGCCGAGGTGGCCGAGGCCGGGCGGGCGCTGATGAACCGGCATGGAATACGGAACGTACTGGTCACCCTGAGCGATCGGGGCATACTGTTGTTCCGCGAGGCGGACGCCGGAAAGGAGCCGGTGCCGCTTCCTTCCAAGGCGCGGGAGGTGTTCGACGTCACCGGCGCCGGCGATACGGTTCTGGCCAGCATGGCCGGTTCCCTGGCGGCGGGGGCGTCGCTGGAGCTGGGCGCGCGGCTGGCGACCCTGGCGGCGGGAGTGGTGGTTGGCAAGGTGGGCACGGCGGTGGCCGGAACGCAGGAGATTGAGCGCGCGGCTCTCGACTGCGAGGCATGACGGGAAGTTAATCGCAAACCAATTGAGGATGGGCGTAGACGCTTGCTTGATCAAATCAAAGAGGCCTTCTCCATTTTTCCTCCCTGGGTATACATCGTGCTGCTTGTGCTTTCGGTCGCTACCGGACGGGGCATACGCTGGTGGCGGGATCGCCGGGAGGCCCGCGAGAAGGAGCGCCTCAAGGAAATGCAGAAGTTGGAAAAGAGCCGCATGAAGAAGTGGCGGAAGAAGCAGAAGAAGGGCAAAAAAACGGCCACCGGGGAATGACCATGCGAAGGCGCGCCCATAGTCGTGGAATCGCCTTGCCGGCGCTGGCCCGGCTCGTGCTGGGCTGTGCGTTTGCGGTTGTTTTCGCCGGGTCCGCCGTCGCCGCCGACGACGTGTTCAGCTGGCGGCAGTGCAGCGGCCAGATGATCCGGGTGATGTTCAACAGGCATCCCTACGCCGAGGGCATGCGCCGCCGGCTTGGGGATTTCGAAAAGCTGACCGGCATCAAGGTCGCCTTCATCATGCATCCCGAGGACCGCTATTTCCAGCGGCTCGACGAGGCCTTCACCAGTCACGGGGCCAAGCCGGACGTCTACATGACCGGGGCCTATCAGGTCTGGGAGTTTGTCCGGGCCGGGCGCATGGCCGATCTCGACCCCTTCCTCCATAATTCCGCCAAGAGCCGCTTCGGCTACAACATCAACGATTTCTTCCCTGCCATCGCCGGGGCTTTCCGCTGGAACGGCAAGGCTGGCGCGTCTCTGGGGACCGGTTCGCTGTGGGCGATTCCCGTCGGCTTCGAGGCGAGCGCCCTGACCTACAACCGCGAGGTGTTGACCCGGTTCCGTCTGCCCCCGCCGCGCAGCATGGAGGAGCTGCTGGAGACCGGGCGCAAATTGCAGCATTTCGAGGGCGACGAAACGTACGGCGTGGCGGCGCGCGGGGTCGGGGAATGGAATTCGAACCATTCCGGGTACATCACCGCCTTCACCAACTACGGCGCCCGGGACATGGCCGTCGAGAACGGACGCCTGGTGTCGAAGGTCAATTCGCCGGAGGCGGTGGCGGCGACCGATCTCTGGATCCGGGTGCTCAAGGAATGCGGATCGCCGGACTGGGAGTATTTCGACTGGTATCGCTGCCTCGCCGACATCGGCGATCGCAAGGCGGCCCTGCTGCTCGACTCGGACATCCTGGGCTATTTCGCCAACACCCCGGGCGGGTCGCCCCAGTCCGGCAAGCTGGGCCTGGCCCCGCCGCCCACTCCGGCCGGCGCGGATCCGTCAACGATCAAATCCAACCTGTGGGTGTGGGGATTGGCCATCAATCCCGATTCGGACAGCCGCGACGCGGCCTGGCTTTTCGTCCAGTATTTCACCAGTCGCGAGTTCCAGGCCTATTCGGTGCTGGAATGGAAGTCGGTCAATCCCCCCCGGCGCTCGGTTTTCGAGGATCCGCAGTTCCAGCGCAACATCGCGCTGATGGAGGGCTACGCCGAGACCTTTTCCGCCATCATCGACAACGCCAGCATCTGTTTCACTCCCAATCCCTATTTTTCCGACATCAGCGAACGCTGGGCGGCGGTCATCCGCGACATCGCCAACGGCATGTACCCCTCCACCCAGGCGGGCATGGACGCCCTCAAGATCTGGATGGACAACAAACTGGCGAACGTACCGGTGGACGACCGCGAGTATCTCGAAGAATGACAAGCCGCGAAAAAACGCCCGCCGAAAGACGGGCGTTTTTCTTTTCATGAAAGACGGCTCGCGTTTTACCGGACGATGAACCGCATATCGCCCGCCCGGATGGCGGTCTTCCGTCTGGTGATGGCCGGGCCCAGGTTGATGTCGTACAGGGTGGCGCTGTGGTTGGATGGATCCGAGAGGATCTGCCATCCCCCGTATTGGTCCGGTTCCAGGGTGAGGGTCTGAGCCGGGCCGTTCACCCGCATGGACCAGAGCCCGCCCTCCGGTTCCTTGGCCTGGAAGCGTTCGAGGTTGACGAAGTTCATCCGGACGAACTTGCCGTTGCGGATGCGGAACACCCCGGCGTCGGCCGCCATCTGGAGGTTCAGGGTGGGAGTGACCAGTTCATGCCCGGGGGGCGACCAGGCGATGACGTCGATTTTGCCGCCGCCGTGATCGACGACCACCGTGCCGGTGCGGCCGCGAATGATGTCGGCGTCGCGCTCGATGCGCTTCGGCCGGTGGTTGATGTTCTCGCCGGGATAGATGAGGGTGGCGGTGGTGGTGTCACCGGTTATGGTGCGGGTCAGGTTGATCGACGGCGCGGCGTAGCTGGTGCCCGAGACGTCGTAGATGTGGCTGGGATTCATGCCATAGGCGCCCTCGGAGATGTCCACGTTGGTGTTGGCGTCGACGGCGAAGAAGCGCAGCGCCGAACCGTCGAGATAGCTGGCCGTGGCCAGGACGCCGGAGCCGTCATTGATCGCCTGGATTCCCGGGGCGAGCTGGTAGCGGACTCGGACCTGGTGGGGCTGGTTGTCGTTCTTGGTGTCGACGTGATCGAGGACCAGCCAGTAGTCGTAGCGATCCTCGCCCGGCAGGTTCTTGACGTAGATCAGGCTGCGCTGCCAGTTCTTGCCGCCGGCGAAGGAGG
The DNA here is from genome assembly GCA_031893035.1 of Dermolepida albohirtum. NCBI lineage: Eukaryota > Metazoa > Arthropoda > Insecta > Coleoptera > Scarabaeidae > Dermolepida > Dermolepida albohirtum. The sequence continues at coordinate 61,001 of JAVIWB010004839.1, read as the reverse complement.
CCTGGTCGGTGGCGTAGTCGAGGCTGGCGTTGGTGCGCCAGACCGTGTCCACCGGCTGCCCGGGCTCGTTGTAGCTGGCGCCCAGCACGTACTCGTTGTCGAGGGAGAGGCCGCTGTGGGCCCAGGCAGCCGCCGCCTCGCCGCCGTAGCCGCCGGGATCGATCATGAACCTGATGTTGCGCGACATCAGCACTATCGAGCCGAAATCGTAGTGCGGGGGCACCTCGCAGAGGTTGCCAAGGGGGCCGAAGCGGATGGCGGCGTAGCGGGCGTAGGTGTCGGGGCCGCTGCGGGTGACGAAAATGCCGCCGTAGGACTTCTGGGTGGAGTTCTCCGGATAGCTGTGGCTGGCGGCGAGCCCGATGCGGTGAACGCCCCAGGCCGAGCGCGGGTACATTTCGTTGAGTCTGGCGACATCGCCGGGACCCAATTCGCGGGAGCCTCGCGGCCCGAAGCGGGGCACGCTCAGGTCCGGCATCGAGGTGTTGATGACGAAGCGCGCCGGGCGCTCCAGGGCCCGCCAGGCCGAGGAGATGTTGCGGCGGAAGCGGGTGTCGTCGCGGGTGTAGAAGTCCAGCATCAGCAGATCCTGGATGAGGTTGCCGGTGACTCCGGCCACGTCGCCGCCCTTGCTGGCGCCGTCCGGGTAGAAGAGGGGGCCGGCCCGGAACATGATCCGGTTGATGTCGGTGGCGAAATCCTTGCGGGGGAAGAGGAAGAAGTCGCAGGTGGTGGCGGCCCGGATGTAGGTGCGGGTCAGTTCCTGGAATTCGGAATCGTTGATGGCGTCGACCATGGCTTCGCGCACGATCCAGATGTCCGAGTTGAGGCGGATCAGGACCATTTCCATCTGGCTGCCGAAGCCGTAGTCGTCGATGAGCGGCGATTCGAAGCTGTCCAGAATGAGGTTGATGCGCTGGGAGGCGCGCATCGGGGTGTCGGGGCCGGCCGGATCGGTCGTGGGCGAATAATTGATCGCCGAGAAAACGTTCTGGAATTCGAAGGAGGAGGCGACGCCGGCGCTGGCGCCGGGGCCGCGCGCGAGGGTGGCGTCGACGATGCGGCGCTGCTTCACCACATTCCAGATGATATCCCCGGCGCTCCGCAAATCGCCTTGGGCAGCCGCCGCGTCCAACCCGGGGAAGTAGCGGTTGCGCCGGTTGAGATTGTTCAGGGTGGCGGTGCGGGGATCCGGCGGGACATAGGCTTCCGCCGGCTGTTCGCCGCCGTCGCCCTCGTCGGGATAGCCGCCGTCGTCATAGGCGCCGTCGGCGTTGCCGTAGGCGTCCCCCTCCGGCTGCGTTGTCGAATAGCCGGGCGCCGGATAGGGCTGTGCGGTGTAGTTGGGATCGGAATAGACGTCGCCCTGGTAGGTCGTCGCGCCGTTGCCCTGGTAGTAGTCGGTCTGGCCGGGGGCGGGGGACACGTAGGGGACGTTTCCGGTCGAACCGTAGGGATACTGGACCCCGGGACCGGGAAGGCTGTCGACGCCGTTGCCCGCGTCGAAAATCTCCAGGCCGGGTCCGGGTTGTTCGCCCGCTCGTGCCGGGAGAACGGCGGGGACGGCCGCAACCAGCAGCCATAACAGAAGCGGCGTTCCGGCGAACGGAATCCGGGGCGCGGGTCTGGTCGGTGAAGGCAGTGCCTGGCGATTCATTCCATTTCTCCTCTGCTGGGATGGTTCCGGACGGCCGTTATGCGGCTTGGACCGTTCTTCGTGACAGTCGTCATACCGTTTTTATTTGAAAGTCCGCTAACCGAGTAACGGAATAAATCAAATAGCAACGGTATCAATCCAGATCCTTGAACTCCGGCCGCCACCATTCCGGCATTTTCACGGTCGGGGTGGGCCGGAACGCCTCGGCGCCGCCGCTCCGGAATGGGTCGGCGGTGATCGGGGCGTGTTCCGAATAGGTCTTTTCCATATCCAATCCGACGCGGATGCTGGGATCGGAACGGACGGTTTCCGCGTCGCCGGTTCCGAAGGTCACCACGAAATATTCCTTTTCCAGGGCGGTCAGACGCTTGCCCCAGATATCCTGTACGATTTGATCGAATTCGGCCTTTATGAATCTGTTGTCCATGGAGTATTCCAGGGGGCGGGACAGAATCACCGTGACCTTGCCGACTTTTCCGGCGTAATCCGGAAGATTGTTGTAGCGCTCCAGAAGCCGGTTTTCCAGTTTGAGGCGATAGGCCTCGACACCCTCGGGAGTGGGGGGATCGCAGGGAGCCTCTTCCGGGATCTCCGGATCGATGGAGGGGATGGGAGGATAGGCCGGCTCCTCGATGGGTTCGCGTTCCGCCGGCGCGTCCTTCGACTCGTCCTCGGACAGATAAGCCTTGCGCCAGAACCCCGGCTTCGTCCTTGTCCGCTTGCGCGACGATGTTTCGGTGTCCCCGCCATCCGGTTCGACCGCTTGCGGGCCGGAAGACTTGATGGCGGCGTTGCCGCCGAAACCGCCGATTTTCTCGGCCGCGTTCGTTGAGGAAATGGCCAATGAAACCAACGCGCAAACCAGGGAAAGTCGGCATCCCCATTTTATCGTCAACCGCAATGGCATCGCTTCTCCTGGACGTTTTAATGGTTGCGCACAATACGGTCTCGGATCGTGTCGCGATAGGCGCAATCGACCAACGGAAGGCCACCTTTTCTTTTATCGGCCGTTTGCGGCAAAGGGAGCGCGTTTTTTTAATTTTGCTCAAGCGGCTGGTAAAATACGGCCGATAATAAATTATGTAATGCTTGCACTGCCAATATATCCTTTTTGTTTCCATACGGTTGAGGCATCCGTGGAGTCCGCGTTCAACTTCAGGGGATTGAATGATGAACGACCAGGAATATCTGCCGGTACAATACTTTCTCAAGCCCGGTTACGCTCTGGCCAACCGTGATTATTCGGTAATCCGAACCGTCCTGGGGAATTGCGTGGCTGTCACCTTCTTCGATCAACGGAACAGTTTCGGCGGCATGAACCAGTTTGTTTTTCCCCACACCGACTGCAGGAAAGACATGACCCCCCAGTACGGCAATGTCGGGATCCGCGCCCTGTTCCGGATGCTCCTGGACATGGGGGCGAGGCGGGATCGGGTGGTGGCGCAGATTATCGGCGGCGCGGAATGCCGGGTATTCGATGACGAGGGGTTGGGACTGCAGAATGTCCATTGCGCCAGGCTGGTCCTGGACAAGCTCAAGGTTCCGGTAATATCCGAGGACGTGGGCGGTTCGATGGGACGCAAGGTCATCTACCACTCGGGGACCAACGAGATGGCGGTTTTCAAGGTCGACTCCCTCCGCAACAGCGACTGGTTCAAGCCGGGGATGGATCTGCGCTACGACACTTTCGATCGCTGATGCGAACCGGCGACCAGGTTGCCTATAAGGAACAGGGACGCCCGGGCGGGCGTCCCTGTTTGTTGCATCGGATTGCGAATTCGGTTTCTTGAACCTACAGCCCGATTCGCGCACTCAGGTTACAGGATCAAAAAACCGAATTTCTTGCGCGACCGGGTATATCAGACCCCGAGCAGGGCCAGAACGTTCTGGCTGGCGCTGTTCGCTTGGGCCAGCATGCTGACCCCGGCGTTCGCCATAATCTGCTCCCGGGTGAAGACGGTCATCTCCGCCGCCATGTCCGTGTCGCGGATGTCGGATTCGGTCTTGGTGATGTTCTCGATGGCGACGCGCAGGTTGTTCTCGTTGGTCTGCAGCATGTTCGCCTGGACCGCGCCGATCTGCGCCCGCAGCTCGGAGACGTCGGTGATCGCCTTGTCGATGATGTTCATGGCGATGCCGGGGTTGGACTTGAGATCCGCGACCTGGCCGCCCATGACGTCCTGGATGGACAGGGTCTTGGTCTCGACGACCGCCTTCTTGGGATCCCACTGGGCGGTGAACTCCATGCGGCCGAGGTTGGCGGTGGACATCGACTTGACCGCGATGACCGTCCGTTCCTGGTCGCCGGCGCCTTCGCCCAACTGCAACTGCATGCCGCCCTGGAAGTTCGACACCTTTTCGTTCGTGGTGTGGCAGGCGTTGTTCAGCAAGGCGCTGTAATTGGTGTTGTAGTCCTTGCCCGAACGATTGTCGGCGTACGCATCCCCCTTGTCGTCCAAACCGAAGGAGAAGGTCAGCGAAGTGGCCTTGTTGAAGATGGTGCCTTCGCCGTAGCCGACCTGGGCCAGGGTGGTGGTTCCGGTCCTGCCCGCGTTGAAGGTGACGTCGGCCATGATGTCGGGAGTGGCCAGATTGAGTTGCAGGCCGTTCGTCTTCATCTGTTGGCCGTTGACGGTGATGGTGGCGTCCTGCCCGTTCACCTGGTACGTGTCGTTGGCGCTGATCAACCTGGCGCTGTCGTAGTTGGCCGAATCCTCGTAGTCGACGAAGATGCCGCCTTCGAACTGCTGGACCTTGATCATGGCGTCGCTGCCGTATTCGGTCGAGAAGATACGGGCGCCCAGGTTGACGAACTGCACCTCCGTGGTGTAACTCTGGTTCGCCTTGCCGAGGTTGCTGAAGCCGTCGTTGAGCGCCAGGGTCATCCCCAGGCCGGTGTTCGCGGTCTTCTCGTCGTTCCAGATGGAGTCGAGGATGATCGAGTTGCCCACGCCCGCGCCCATGTTGACCGCCTGGTAGGTCTTGGCCACCATGTCCTGCTCGCGCATCAGTTCGTTGTTGTAGGCGTAGACCATGGCCGTGCAGCCATCCTCGGAGAAGACGGTCTTGATGTAGATCTTGCCGTCGGTCGAGGTGTTCTGGCCCAGGCGGACGCCGGATGCGGTGGAATAGTTCATGTTGAAATCGCCAACGCCGGAGCCGGACGACTTGACGTTGTGCTTGACCGTCGCCGTAGCGTTGCCGGCGGCCGTCGCGTTGGACGACAGCGTGATGTTGCCGGTGGAGATGCGGAAGACGTCGCCGTACTTGCCGGTGTTGAAGTCGATCTGGAGAGTCAGGCCGGAGTTGTTGCGCTCCTTGCTCTCCTCTCCGCCGACGCCGCTGCCGATGAGCGATTCCTTCGACAGGCTGGCATCCTTGTACAGCTCGTAGGAGATGGAGCCGGTCGCCTTGTCCACGCCGATGATCTTGACGTAGATGTCGCCGTTGCCGTCGGTGTTCTTGCCGTAGACGACGCAGCCGGTCGCGACGTCGACAGCGGAGGCGATCACTTCCCAGGTCTTGGTGTCCTTGTTGTAGGTGTAGTTGTCGTAGATGGTCATCGCCAACGGGGAGTCGGTGGCGGCCATGCCGACGACCGTCGCGGTGGCGGTGGCGTTGGACATGTTGATGGTCTGGGTGCGGTTGAAGATCAGACTCGCGTCGACGCCGGTGGAACCAGCCACATTGTGGATGGCCGAGACGACCGCGCTGACGTGGGCGCCTTCGGAGAAGCGAAACTGGCGGGAGCCGAGGGAGCCGGTCAGGATGAAGGACTGGCCCTGGGTGAGACGGCCGTCGGTGCCGACCTGGGACTTGGTGCCGTCGAAGGCGTCGATTTCCAGGTAGGCCTTGGCGGCCTGGCGGCTCATGGCGGCGTTGCCGATGCCGGAATCCTCGTTGACGTCGATGGCGCCGTTGAAGCCGATGGAAACCTGGTAGCCGTCGCGCTTGAAGATCTGGTTGAAGGAGCTCAGGCCGGTGTTCATCAGCCGGTTGTTCTGGGTGCCCTGGACGTCGGTCGATACATTGTAGGTCAGGTCCTTGGAGCCGTTGAGCAGGAACTGATCCGAGTACTTGGTGGTGTTGGCGATGCGCTCAAGGGTCTGAATGCCCGAGTCCATTTCAGCCTGGTCGGCCGCAATCTGGTCGGGGCTGGTGATGCCGTTGTTGGCGGCGTGAATGGCCAGGGCCTTCATCTTCTTGAGAATCGAGTTCATTTCGTTGAGCGCGCCCTCGGCGATGGAAAGGACGTTGATGGATTCGGTGGTGTTCCGAACCGCCCTTTCCAGGCCGTTGGTCTGGGAACGCAGCTTTTCCGAAATGACCAGGTCCGCCGGGCCGTCGGCGCCGACATTGATGCGAAAACCGCTGGAGAGCTTTTCGAGGGATTTGTTGAAGGCCTGATTGGTGACATTGAGATTGTTGTTGGCGTTCATTGCCGGAATATTATGCGCTATAACCATCGACATGGTTATTCCTCCGTGACGCAATCCGTTTGAAGTATGGGCGGCATCCTTTCCGCCGGCGATCCGCGTTCGCATCCCTGCCCGGTGCGGATCTCTCCGGTTTCACCTTCGCTGCGGTTTGCGAAGGGGCGGCACCTCCTTTCCGGAATCTGGTCGAGCGCTTCGCTTCCGCTAAAGAATTTGTCTGGGCAAAAAAAACAATACGAGCACACAACAAAGCGTGCTCGTATTAGCGGCGGGAAAACTGTAAGCTTTAGCTTTTTCTTGGTTTTTCTTTTGTGTTTTTTAATCCCATTATGGAGAACGGGTTGTGTTTGTTTTTAATGTCTTTTTGATGATAAAAAAATTACCGGACCACCATTTCGTGGTGGTACCACCCAATTTTTTCGCCTAATTTCAGCCCCCCGTAAGTGCCGTCGAAGCCGGGCTGAAAGGAAAAGTCACCCCTCCGCACCGCCACCATCGCGCCCAACGCCTTGTCGGGCAGACGGCCGGCGAAGGCCTGTTCCATTTCCTTGGCCGGAAGCTCCCATAACTCAGCCTCGGTTCCGACCCGGTCAATCACCGCGTCGAACAGGGCGGTCACCTTGCGGCTGGAGACGTTTTTCACTCCCAGTCCGGCCGCGAGCACCTCGACCAGCGGGACCAGAGTATGGTAGTCCTGGGCGGGAACGACCCTGTCCAATTCCCGCGTTTTGCCGCCGCCCTGAATCCGCGACAGGTGGAGCAGGCGGTCGAGCACGCCCACCGTCAGTTTCTTGCCGCAAATGGGGCAGATGTCGTCCTGCGGCGCGCGATCCGGGGAATAGTAGCAATAGGCGTCGCCGTGGCGCTCCAGGCCGGCCTTGTGGCCGGTGAGAAAGTATCTGCCTTCCGCCGGATCGAATTCGGCGGTGTAGCGCACGCGCCGGGAACGCAGGGCGGCGACGATCTCCGGATAGGAGGGGGCGGCCAGCTCCAGGGCGGTGAACTCGCGTCCCACCCGGTTGAGCGCCCCGGAATGGCAGTCGCTGTTGGATATGAGGGTCTTGTCGTCCAGTTCGGGGAGGAGGGCGAGGAGCTTCGGGTCGGCGGAAAGGCCGGTTTCGACGGTGGTGATCCGCTGGGCGAATTCGCCGAACACTTCGGCCAGGCTGTCCACCGGATGATCCGAACCATAGATTCCCTGGGGGGTCATGACATGGGCGGGGATGACCATGACCGAGTCGTCGATGGCCCGCAGGGCGTCGCATTTTTCCGCGACGTCGGCGACGTCCAGGCATTTGATGAAGGGGCGTCCCATGTCGACCTTGACCTCCCAGCGGCGGAGAAGGGCGATGGCATCGTCCGTCGCCGACAGCCCGGGAAAAAGCAGGACGACGTGGGTGCCTTTTCTTCCCCCCGAATCCACGGGGGAGGTGAAGATGACCTCGGTTTGCATGACGAAGCGGGCGGCGGCATGGGGGCCGGCGGCGTCGCGAAGGGCGAAAAGCCCCTCCTCCTTTTCCTCCAGCCGCTGTTCGAGCGATGCGCGCCAGGCCGGTTGCAGGCAATCGCCGACGCCGAAGGCCTGGATGCCTTTTTTGGTCATGGTCTCGGCCACGGTTTCCAGGGAGATGTCGCCGACGCCGCCGGCGTAGCCGCTGTGACTGTGCAAATCCACCACGTAGCGCATGGGGTTCCTTTGAATATGCTGGCGCAAACAAGAACGGCCGGCGCTTCGCCGGGCCGTTCTTGTTTGCGCGGGAATGGCATCGGATCACTTGCCGAAAACTTCCATGGTCTTGGCCGCCATCCGCTGGCCGTAGAGGCGGAACACTTCGGCATAGCTCCCGAGATTCTCCTTCAGGGCGACCGGCCCGAGATGGATCACCGGTTTGCCGTGGGCGCCGCCGCCGGAGTAGGTAAGCATGCCCATCACCATGAAGTGCGAGACGATGCTCTGGATGGCGATTTCTCCGCCGCCGTGGACATAGTCGGCGGTGGCGAAGGCGCCGCCGATTTTGCCGGCGAGCTTGACCTTGGTGATGGACTGGTCCAGCCAGGTCTTGACGGCGGCGCAGGTGGCGGCGATGTAGGTGGGGGAACCCAGCACCACGCATGCGCTCTCCTTGACGAATTCGTAATCGACTTCGTCGATGGAAAAGGCTTTCGGTTCGGCGCCGGCAACCGAGGCCATGCCTTCCACGATGCATTCGGCCATGCTCTTGGTGTTGCCGGTCTTGGAGTGATACAGGACAGACATTTTCATCCGCGTCTCCTTAAGGAAAAATGTGATTGGGTAAGGAGGCAAGGGTAAGGAAAAACGCGGAAAAGGTCACGACAAAAAACACGGAACCGAATCGGTTCCGTGTTTTTTGTGGCTTTGCCGTCTCTTTTATAGGCTTGCTAGATCCCGCAGGGGTTGCACACCGCCGGGGCTGGCGGAGGAGGCAGCGGGGTGCCGCATGGGTTGCAGACGCTCACCGGCACCGGCCTCGGGCGGGGGCGGGGAGGCGGCGTGCACTTGCCGGTATTGCACGAGCATCCGGCAGCAACGAAAAGACTCAGACCCAGAGCTATAGCCAAGATCGTACGCATTTCCATCTCCTTTTTCTCATTACTTCCTGCATTCCGAATGGTCAGGAATTCGCCAAGTTTTTTTCTCCCTCATAATACATCACTATCAGACGACGTCTGATAATCATTCGGTGAATTTTATTGACAAAACATGTTATACCCGGTCGCGCACGAAATTCGGTTTTTTGATCCTGTAACCTGAGTGCGCGACTCGGGCTATAAATTTAAGAAACCGAATTCTCAACTGGCTTCGGTATACCCGGTCGCGCAAGAAATTCGGGTTTTTGATCTTGTAACCTGAGTGCGCGACTCGGGCTGTAAATTTAAGAAACCGAATTCTCAACTGGTTTCGGTATATACTGGTCGCATTTTAAAATTCGGTAAAAGTTGGCATTTGTGATTTCCATTGGTTACACTGTAATTATGGATACCTTCAAGGGTTTTCTCAGCGATAAAGAGCGCCATGAGCTTTGCGGCTTCCTCAACCGCCGGGATTTTTCCGGTCGTGAGCATGGTCGCGCTTCGGCGATTCTTCATCTCGACAAGGGCAAATCCGTGCCGCAAGTGGCGGAAATCACCTTTCTCGACGAGCAGACGGTCCGTAATTTTGTCGACCGCTACAAGGGCGGCGGCATCGACGGCCTGCTCAAGGACGAGTACGATGGCCGCTCTTTCAAGCTCACTCCGGAGCAGCGCAAAGAGCTTGAGCGCCATCTTGACGATACCCTGTACATGGACTGCCAAGGTGTCGTCAATCATGTACTTGAGGCGTTCGGCATCACCTACAGCGTCAGCGGCATGCGTGTTCTTTTGCATACGCTTGGCTTCGTCTACAAGAAGCCCAAGCATGTTCCCGGCAAGGCCGACCGCGAGGCACAGGCCGACTTCGTCCGGCGCTTCCGTGAACTGATGGCGCAGAAAGCTCCCGAAGCGCCGGTGTATTTTGCGGATGCAGTGCATCCCACGCATAACTCGTCGCCAGCCTACGGTTGGATTCGACGGGGCGAGGAGAAGGAACTCGTGGCCAATTCGGGCCGCCAGCGCCTGAATCTTCACGGCGCCCTCAATGCCGGGACGAACGAACTCATCGTGCAGCGGGTCGACAGCGTCAACGCCCAGGCGACAGTGGAGCTCCTGAAGGCGATTGAGGCGGCGAATCCGCTTGCACCGCACATCCATCTCATCGTGGACAACGCGGGCTATTACCACGCTCAACCAGTAACCGACTACCTGAAGACGGGAGAAAGCCGAATCCAATTGTGGTTTTTGCCGCCTTACTCGCCCAATCTGAATCTGATTGAGCGCGTATGGAAGTTTTTCCGCAAGAAAGTCATGAACAATCGCTATTACGCGACGTTCAGGGAGTTTTCGGAGGAAGTCCTGATGTTTTTCGAATGCTTGTCGGAATACGCCGACGAGCTGAGGACGCTCCTCACACACAACTTCCAACTCTTTGGACAAGGCACCGAAAAACAGGTGACAAACGCATACTGAATTTACCGAATTTTAAAATGACTCCGGTATATACCCCGTACAAAGCGGGTTTTTTGAGAATATTGCGGGTGTGGAAATTTGCAGCCGCCGGGCGGGCGAGACGCCCGCGTCCGATAATCGCCGGAATCAGCCCGGTCGGAACGCCGGCCGGATCGCTCCCAGGTTTTTCAGGGCGAAAACATATCCCCGGGAAAGGAATTCGGATTCCCAATAGGCGTATCCGACATTGGCGGCGTAGAGGGGATTGGCCAGGGAGTAGAGTCGAAAGGGTTCCTGTTCGTCCTCTCCCATGGCGATGCATACCTCGCCCGGCGGCGGGGGCGGGTTCTCTCCTGGACCGAAAAGCCATCGTTTGAGCCTGTTCCAGAGATTTTTCGAACGGCGCGCGGGCAGGGTGTCGAACCAGGTTTGAAAGGAGGGGCAGGAGCCGGTTTCGGCGGTTTCCCGTTCGCTCGCCATGAGAAATTTCCGAAGCCGCTCGAGAGTCATTCCCGTATCCGCCAGGGAGAGGTCCATGGTGCCGCCTTTGTCGCCGGTCAACAGCCGGATGCGGTTGTCCCGGAATGAAGTCCATTCTCTGTCATGCAGGTTAGGCCATAGTTTTTGCGAACCAAGGCCGGCTTTCAGCATGCGTTCGATATGGCCGGCCATGCCGTTCGCGTCCATGTCGCGAAGCCGGGCGGCGGTGTCCTGGAGGAGGGCGCCGTCCTTTTCGGCGCTTCGCAGCCAAGCGGAAAAGCCGCCTTTGGCCATCCGGCCCTGAAGATTGGCGCCCGCCGCGAGACACAGCTCGGTGGGATTGAGCGAGGCGGCGTCCGGGCCTTCCATTCCCGCCAGGCAATTCAGGCCGGCGTCGACCCAGGCCAGGTAGGCCGCGTCGTCGTGGAGGATGGGCGCGTCGGCGAAGGGCCGATCCAGCCGCGCCTTCGCCTCGTCGCGTGAGAAAAAGAAACGCATCGCCGCATGCTCCGGGGCGGCCGCGCACGGGCGCGGCCGCGCTTCATTGCTTCAGGGGAGGAAGGACGTCGAGACGGACCAGTTTCCGTCCCGATACATGGCCGGCAGGGCCTTCGGGCATCGGGTATCGCACCCGGATCATGTTCTCCGTTCTGCCGCCCGCTATGTCGGCCTCCACTTTGGTTGAAGCCGTTCCAGCGATCCGGAAAGGCTGGGGAATGCCCGGCACGATGATTTCCAGATTCGGTTCGAGGAGAGCGAATTCGGGTTCCAGTTCAAGCCGCAGGCGGAATTTGTCGGGAAGCTTGATGCTGTAGGCGACAGTCGTCTCCTCCGGATCGGCGTTGACGCTCTGCACCGGCCAGCCGTGAGCGGGGGCGGCGAAGTCGACGGAGAAGGAGTAATTGGCGATTCGAATGAGCTGGAACTTGAAACCGGGACGCTCCGTGTCGATCACGAAGTCGAAGACGTATTTTTTCATGGCCGCCGGAACGTCGGCATACCCGTAAAGGATCAGCCATTTGGTGCCAGGGCGGATATCCCCGGCCGAGATCTGTCCGGGGTGTCCCGGCGGTTTGATGATGTCGACCCGCCGATCGTCGAGGACGAAGAGGACGCGGGTGCCGGAAGGAGCGGCGCCGTCGAGGATGACGGTATCGGCAAGCTCGTCTCCCAGGAAATTCTTGATCCCTCTCGAAGCGTTGTCGGTGGGTGTCGCTTCCCGCGCCTCCGCGATGCTGGGGAATTCCTGAAGTATCCAGGACCCGGCGGTATAGACGGGGAGAAACACGAAAAGGTAGGAGGCCAGCGCAAGGCGGCGGTTGAATAGATAGATGCATCCCGGGATCAGGGCGAGAACGCACAGCGAATAAAAGGGGGGCCCCACGTTCTCCCCTTTGTCGAAGGTGAAGAGGCTGGCGATTTCGGGCGTGTCGATGAAAAAGGATATCCCGTAACCGCGCAAGCCGAATGCGAGGCCGTAGATCGCGAGCAGGAGCAGGGGGATTATGGGCAGGGCCGCATTTTTCCGGCGAGTCGCGGCGCTTTCCGCAACCAGGGTATACCCGTATCCCGCCAGAATGATGAGTGCCGGATAAATGAAGTTGTAATAGCGGGTTTGCAGGCGGCCGAGGATCAGAAGATCCGTATGCGCGTGGGCAAAGGTCGCAAGGGTGTTGAAGGCGGCCGAAACCGCCATCAGGGTGAAGAGAACGAGCGGCGTCAAAAGGGACAGGCGATTCAGGGCGGACGCCGCCTTCTCCTCGCCGGAAGGGAATGCCACCCGGTAGAGGGCGACGGCCAGGGGCACGGCATAGAGGAGCGCGGCCGCCTCCAGATGCCCGAGGAGGTTGTGCAGCATGATCAGGACAAAGCCCCAGTAATCGGTGCGGGCGAGTCCGCCGTCGAGGAAGATGGTGTAAGCTCTGCCGAACAGCGTCATTCCTTTTGTTCCGGCGACGGCATAGCCGAACGCGCATTTCACCGCCACGAAGGCGAGGACGGCGACGGCAATGGCGGCCGTTCGCGAAAGCTCCTTGTTTCCCGGATGGTGGAGCGGACGCGAAAGGAGGATATACAGGCACAGTCCGGGCAGGAGAAGCGCTCCATTGACCTTGACGAAGGACAACAACCCCAGCGCCGCCCCGCAGGCGATCCAATCCCCGAGACGGCCGCCGTTCCGGTTGCGCAACAGAAGCCAGACCCATATCCAGAAGATGAGGATATAAAGGGATTCGGGTATCAGGAGCAGCGTATAGGTCGAAATGGGCGAAAGCAGGAAGAGGGCGGTGACGAAAAGCGAAAGCCCCCGCCGACAGACAAGTCTCGCGATCATGAAGACGAACGGCCCGGAGAGGACGAAGAGCAGGGAGTTGAGGACCCGGGCTGCGTCCAGAAACCGATCGCCGAAGAGGCGGATGATCCGGTAGACGCTGTAATAGAGGTAATTGGGATAGAGCGTTTCCGAGAAATTGTACAGGCGGATGTCGAAGCTATAGCGCTGTTCGTCCGGCAGGATGACCAGTCCCGTTCCCCATGCCTTAAAGGAGTGGAGAAGGAAAATGGCGACATGGACAAGAATCGCCAATGTGATGAACAGTCGATTGCTCATCGGTTTTTCGCCGTTTGACCGTTCCATGGGACTTGAGGTATCCATAGCTGATTTTCCGCATATCATAGAAAAAAAACTCCGACCTCGAGCAGGTCGGAGGATGGAACATATTGTAATGCAATCGGAAAAAAATGGAAACTGCCTACCGTCCGCCGCCGGGCCGGTTCCGCGGGCGCTATCGCAATCCGTGGCGCTCGATCCACACCACGATCTCCCGCTGCAGCGCCTCGTCCTTGGGCCATTGCAATTCCAGGCAGTCGTCTGGGTGGCGCTTGATCATGGCGGCGCGCTCGAAGGTCTTCACCGGCTCCTCCGCCATTTTCACCCCCACGCCGAGGGAACTGGCGATTTTGGAAATGGTCATGAACTGCCCGGCATTGGCATAGACCAGCCGCAGCAGCCGCTGGTGAATGGGCGTGGCGGTGAGCGGGGCGATGGCCATCGGGCCGGACAGCCGCATGCTCTCCGAATTGCCTCCCTTGGGAATGGGCTGAACCTTGACGAAGGTCACGCCCATGGTGCGGGCGTCGGTCCAGCGCACCAGTCCCAGGCCGGAAAGCTCCTCTCCCTTTTGGGCGTCCATGAACCGCACCTCGACCACCGTGTTCAGCGGGAGGGGGGGCTCGGCGGCGATGGCGACGCCGCTGTCGTCCTGGATGCTGGTGATCATCCGGGTCAGGACGTCGGCGGACGCTTCGACCCGGATGATGCGGGTGATGTCCGACGCCGCCAGGGGCCGGAAATTCTGCCGCCGATCCTCCGGGACCTCCGAGACCTCGGCGAGGGAGGGAGGAGGGGCGGCCGGCTTCAGGATTTCCTGAACCGCCTGCAGCTCGGTCAAAAGTTCGCTCGGATTCTGCGGCCGGCTTTCGGGGAACTTGTCCATCATCCGCATGATGAGGGAGCCGAGAACCGACGGGAGGGTCGGATCCACGGCGCAGGGATCCGGGCGGTCCGCCGATATCTGCTTCAGCAGCACGCCCACCACGCTGTCGGCGTCGAAGGGAACCTCGCCGAGCAGCATGCAGTACATGGACACCCCGAGGCTGTAGATGTCGGAGCGCGAGTCCATGGGCAGGCCCTTGGCCTGCTCGGGGCTCATGTAGAAGGGCGTGCCCATGATCAGCCCGGAGTCGGAGGTGACCGCGTCGGGGTTCATGCTTTTCGCCAAACCGAAGTCGGCGATTTTCAGCGTCCCGTCCCGGGTCATCATGAGATTTTCCGGCTTGATGTCCCGGTGAATGATGTTGGCCCGGTTGGCCGCGATCAGCCCCTGAGCCACTTGGATGGCGTAGCCGACCGTCTCCTCCGGCTGCAGGCAATGCTTTTCCTCGATCAGGTTCTGCACCGTGCCGCCGTCGATGTATTCGTTGACGATGTAATAGAGGCCGTTCTCGTGCCCGAAGTCGAACACCTTGACGATGTTGGGATGGTTGAGCTGGGCCGCCGCCCTGGCTTCCATCTCGAAGCGTTCGATATAGGACGTGTCGCTGGAGAACTTGGGATCGAGGATCTTGAACGCCACCTTGCGTTGCAGCTCGATCTGTTCGGCAAGATACACCACCCCCATCGCGCCCTGGCCGATGCGCCTGATGAGGCGGCAATCGCCCATCTTCTTGTCGCTCAGATCATCCAACACGGCGCTCTCGGTCGACATTCATTCTCCCTTGCCCACGACGCTTCAAGCGAACTGGTTTTCAGGCGGTTCCGGCCCCGGGAGGCATGGGCACCAGCCGCTGGGACTTGGTCTTTTCCGTGAAACGCTTGTGCGACGATTCGGCCGAGGCCGCCTGGCCGCTGTTCTGTTCGCGCTTGTCCATCGGCATGTAGGAGCGCATGGGCGGCCCGGTGTAGATCTGGCGCGGCCGGCTGATCTTCATGTCCGGATCGTGGCGCATTTCCCGCCAGTGGGCGAGCCAGCCCGGCGTGCGGCCGATGGCGAACAGCACGGTGAACATGTCGAAGGGTATCCCGGCCGCCTTGAGGATCAGGCCGGAATAGAAGTCGACGTTCGGGTAGAGGTTGCGGGACAGGAAATACTCGTCCGACAGGGCCGCATTTTCCAGGCGCATGGCGATGTCGAACATCGGATCCGATATCCCCGGCCTGGCCAAGAGCTTGTGGCAGAGATCCTTCATGATCTTGGCCCGGGGGTCGAAGGTCTTGTAGACCCGGTGGCCGAAGCCCATGAGCCTGGCCTTCTTGTTCTTGGCGTTCTCGATGAAGCTCCGGCCGTCGTCGCCGGAGGCCTGGATGTCGTCCAGCATGCTGATGACGCCCTGGTTGGCGCCGCCGTGCAGTCTTCCCCACAACGCCGAGATGCCGGCGGATATGACCGCGTAGACGTTGGCCATGCTCGAGCCGGTGATGCGCACCGCCGAGGTCGAGCAGTTCTGCTCGTGGTCGGCGTGGAGGATGAGGAAGGTGTCGATGGCTTTGACGATATCCGGATCCTGCTGGTAGTTCTGCACCGGAGAGGAGAACATCATGTTGAGGAAATTCTCGACGAAGCGCAGCTTGTAGGAGGGGTAGACCACCGGTTCGCCGATGAACTTCTTGTAGGAGAAGGCGGCGATGGTTCTGACCTGGGACACCAGGTTGGCGATGATCTGGTTTTCCTCCTCGACCGACAGTTCTTCGGGGACCGGATAGAAAGAGGCCAGCGACGCGACCATGGTGGTGAGGATGCCCATGGGGTGCGCGTTGTTGGGGAACGCCAGGAAAAAGTGGCGCATGTCCTCGTGGATCAGCGAGGAGTTGTTCAGCAGGCCGGAGAAGGCGTTCAACTGTTTCGGGGTCGGGAGATCGCCGTACATGAGGAGGTAGGCGACTTCCACGAAGCGGCTTTTCGCTGCCAGTTCCTCGATGGGATAGCCTCGGTAGCGGAGAATGCCTTTTTCGCCGTCGAGATAGGTGATGGCGCTATTGCAGGAACCGGTGTTCATATACCCCTCGTCGAGGGTTATGTAGCCGGTCTTGGCGCGCAGCTTGGAAATGTCCACGGCTTTCTCGTTCTCGCTGCCCACGAGAATCGGCAAGTTCAGCTCCTTGCCGTCGCCGTACCGAAATGTCGCGGTCTCGCTCATTTGTGGTGCTCCCCTTCAGTACCTCCGCTTGCGGCCGAGTCTCGCGGCCCGCTTACGAAGGCTGTAAATTCTTTTGATACACGATCTTGGCGTCGCCGAGATCGTAGAAGTCCGGGAATTCGGCAACCCGGAAATAGCCGACGCTTTCGTAAAAGGCGCGGGTCGCGGCGTATTGTTCCTTTCCCGCCGTTTCCACGTACAGCCGCTTGCCGCCCATTGCGGCGCAAGCCTGTTCGGTCAGGCCGGCCAACCGCCCGCCGACGCCCCGGCCCTGGCTGCCCTTGTCCACAACAATCCAATAGAGGTCGTAGGAACCGATGGTGCAGGGAATGGGGCCGTAGCAGACGTATCCCAATAACGTGCCGCCGCTCTCGGCGAACAGAAAATAATACTCGGACGCGAGGCCTTTGGCAAGACGCTCTTCGACCAATTCCAGCGCGACATCCACCTCGTCCGGCCGGAAAAAGCCGGTTCCGGCGGCCATCGCCCTGATCGCGGCCGCATCCGAGGGTTTGGGTTCCTCGCGAAAGGTCATGTCCATTCCCAATTCCTTCAAAAAACCCTGACTCCCGGTTCCACCCCGCGCTCGGGTTGGAGCCGGATCACCACCCCGTCCGGTCCGGGAACGCCGAGAATCAGCACCTCCGACTTTTCCGGCCCCATCTTTTTCGGGGGGAAGTTGACCACGGCGATAACCTGTCCCCCCGCCAGCTCCTCCTTGGAATAGTTGGTCAGGGCGGCGCAAGAAACCTTTTGGCCGATTTCCGGCCCGAAATCCAGAGTGAAACGGTAGGTCGGTTTTCGCGCCAGCGATTCCTCGACCTTGATGATGCGTCCTACCCGCATGTCGACTTTCTCGAAGTCGTCGAAGGTTATGCTCATCGTCGTCGTCCCCGGAACAGTAAAAGTCACAACAGTATAGCCGACAGTCGGTCGCTGGGAAGCGAAATAAGGATAATAGTAAAAACCTTGCCTTCCCCGCATAACGAGTTATAGTATACCATGATTTCCGCCGCTTGGTCCGAGAGTCTTCCCAAAACCCGTCGATTCTTGGCAATCATTTTTTCTTTGAGAAGGGGATGCCCATGTCCGTGTGCAAGCGCCTGCTGCTTTGCCTGTGTCTGCTCGCCGTTTTTGCCGCCTCCGCCGCGAGAGCCGGCGAGACCCTTAACGCCTACACCATCATGCCCGAGAAATACGCCTCGCAGATCTGCGACGCCTTCACCGAAAAGACCGGCATCAAGGTCAATTTCGTCCGCTTTGCCTCGGGCGAAGCCCTTGCCCGCCTCATCGCCGAGAAGAAAAACCCCCAGGTCGACGTCCTGATCGGCGGTCCGGCCGACACCTACGAAGCGGGCATCAAGGAGGATCTGTTCGAACCCTATCTCCCGGCGAACATCGGGGTCCCGGCCGAATACCGTTCCACCAAGGACTACTGGATCGGCTACGGTCTCATCCCCCTGATTTTCATGACCAACACCAACTTCCTGGAAAAGAACAAGATCCAGGCCCCCGCCTCCTGGCAGGATCTGCTTGACCCGGTATACAGGAATGGGTTGCAGATGGCCGACGCCCGCACCTCCGGCACCGCCACCGAGCGCATTTTCGCTCTGGTCAAGTGCTATGGCGAGGACGGCGCCTTCGACTATCAGAAGAAGCTGCACCAGAATGTCCAGCTCTACACCAAGTCCGGCCAGGGCGGGGCCATGCCCATCGCCACCGGCCAGTGCGCCTCCGGCATTTTCTACCTGGTCGACGCCCTGGACATCCAGCAGCAGGGCTATCCGGTGGTCATCACCTACCCCGGCGAAGGCACCACCTACGGCATCGACGCCATCGGCATCATCAAGGGGGCCAAGAATCTGGGCGCCGCCAAGAAGTTCGTGGACTGGTCCTCCAGCGTCGATTTCGCCAACCTGATGATGGAGAAGAAGATCAACTACGTCCCGGTTCACAAGGACGCCAAGATTGCCGATCCGGTGCTGGACATCAGCAAGCACAAGTTCTTCGCCGCCGACGCCGAATGGAAGGGCTCGAAGCGGAAGGAGTACGTGGAGCGCTGGATCAACGAGGTCATTCAGTAACAGCTCGCCGATAATTCACTGATTTCGTTGTCTAGGGACAACAGAAACAGCAAAAACAATGCGGCATCTATACTGGGCGCGGCACGAAACCGTGAAAATGGGGAGAAGGGGTTGCCCCATTCCACGTTGGTTTCCCTGATTCGTCCCTTGCCGCGGACAGTCCGGGAAATCATAATTTGAAGGTGCAAACAGTATATTTATTCCGCTGAACGATGTGTCGCATGGTTTTGAACAGGAGCATGAATGGCGCGTCCACTGGCATCCTTCTCCGAAGTCTCCCGGTCGGGAACCGCTCCGTTGATCAAAAATCCCCGCCTGGTGCCGATTCTCGCGCTGTTGTGGATAACCCTGATCATTTTCGTTCTCTATCCCGCCTTCAGGCTTCTTGCCGCCACCTTCACCACTGCCGACGGCGCCTTCTCCTTCCAGAATTTCACCGAGGTATGGAACAAGCCCTACGACCGGCAGGCCATGTACAACAGCCTGTTTCTCGGCGCCTGCGTCGCGGTTTCCGGGACCGTTCTGGGCTTCTGCTTCGCTTATCTCACCGTCCGCATGCGCATTCCCGCCTTCCTGAAATGGATAATCGGCGCGCTGACCCTGCTGCCTCTCATCTCGCCCCCCTTCACCAGCAGCGTGGCCCTGGCGCTGGCGCTGGGTCCGAACGGCATCATCTTCAGCTTTCTGGGAATCCCGCAGGTCTCCTTCTACGGGTTCTGGGGGACCTGGATCTCCGAGACCCTGACCTATTTCCCCGTGGCCTATCTGGCCCTGGCGGCCGTGCTGGTCTCCCTCGATCCGAGCATGGAGGACGCGGCGTTGTCGATGGGATCCTCGCCTTGGCGGGTTTTCCACACCGTCACCTTGCCCATGACCACCCCCGGCATCGCCA
Source organism: Dermolepida albohirtum (assembly GCA_031893035.1). Taxonomy (NCBI): domain Eukaryota; kingdom Metazoa; phylum Arthropoda; class Insecta; order Coleoptera; family Scarabaeidae; genus Dermolepida; species Dermolepida albohirtum. The sequence goes on along the minus strand of JAVIWB010004839.1, from coordinate 41,714 downwards.
ATTCCCTGCTGCTGCTGTTCGCCAACTCCCTGGCCGACTTCGCGACGCCCCTGGTGCTGGCCGGCCATACCTTTCCGGTGCTGCCCACCCAGGCCTATCTCCAGATCACGGGGCTGTACGATCTGCGGGGCGGGGCGGCCCTGTCGTTCCTGCTCCTGGTGCCGGCGCTGGCCGCCTATCTCCTCCAGCATTACTGGGTGAGCCGCAAAAGCTATGTCACCATCACCGGCAAAAGCGGCGCCCGCGGCAGCGTCAAGGGCATGGGCGCCTGGGGCGAGGGGATCGTCCTCGGGCTGTGCCTCTTCGTCACCCTGTTCGTCATCTTCCTCTACGCCATCATCTTCATGGCCTCCTTCGTCAAGGTGTTCAGCGTCAACCACGCATTCACCACCGAACACTTCGCCTACGTGTTCAAGCACGGGCGGAAGGCGATTTACGACACCCTGATCGTCGCCGGCATCGCCACCCCCGTCGGCGGGCTGCTGGCGGTGGTCATCGGCTATCTCGCCCAGCGCCGGAAATTCTTCGGCAACCGCTTCCTCGACTTTGCCTGCATGCTCAATTACGCCCTGCCGGGGACGGTTGTCGGCATCGCCTATATCCTGGCCTTCAACGAAAAGCCGCTGTTGTTGACCGGAACCCTGACCATTCTCGTGACCGCCTACATTTTCCGCTATTTCGCCGCCGGCATCCGTTCGGTGGTCGCCTCCCTCCACCAGATCGACAAGAACATCGAGGAGGCGTCCATGAGCCTCGGGGCGGGGGGGACGCGCACCTTTTTCAAAATCACCCTGCCGCTGGTCATTCCGGCGGTGCTGGCCGGGATGCGGTATCTATTCATCCATTCCATGACCGCCATCAGCGCCACCATCTTCTTGGTGTCGGTGAACTGGACCCTTCTCACCACCCGCATTCTTGAAAGCATGACCGGCCTGCAGTTCGCCCAGGCCTCGGCCTTTTCGGTTGTCCTGATCGGGCTGGTGTTCGCCGGCAGCGGCTGCATGGCGGTGGCGGCGAAGCTGTACCGGACGCGGCTGGCCGGCGCCGGGGACGTCAATTGATGTATAACAGAGGAGCAGTCGCCAATGACCGTTGAATTGCGCATCGAAGGCCTGGGCAAGACCTTCAGCCGGGGACGGGAGTCCTTCACCGCCGTGCGGGACGTCAATCTCCAGGTCCCGGCCGGGGAGCTGGTGACCCTGCTGGGGCCGTCCGGTTGCGGAAAAACCACCATTCTCCGCATGGTGGCCGGATTCGAAGCGCCGAGCGGCGGCGCGATCCTGGTGGACGGCAAGGACATCACCGGCAGCCCGGTGCATATGCGGGGCATCGGCTTCGTCTTTCAGAATTACGCCCTGTTCCCCCACATGAGCATCTTCGAGAACGTCGCCTACGGCTTGCGTTCGCGCAAGGAGGGGGGCGGCGAGATCGGCCGGAGGGTGGCCGGCGCGCTGGAGCTGGTGGGCCTCCATAATGTCGAGCGGCGTTTTCCCAACCAGCTTTCCGGCGGCGAGCAGCAGCGGGTGGCCTTGGCCAGGGTGCTGGTCCTGGAGCCGCAACTGCTTCTTATGGACGAACCGCTTTCCAATCTCGACGCCAAGCTGCGCCTGCACATGCGGACCGAGATACGCCGCATCCAGCAGCATCTCGGCATCACCTGCCTCTATGTCACCCACGATCAGAAGGAGGCGCTGACCCTTTCCGACCGGATCATGGTTTTGAACAGGGGGCATGTGGAGCAGATCGGGTCGCCGTTCGATCTCTACGCCAATCCCCGCTCCCTCTTCGTCGCCGATTTCATCGGCCAGGCCAACGTGATTCCCGCCACGGTCGCGGAGCTGTCGGGGGAAAACGCCGTCACCGAGCTGGGCGGCGGGCGCTTCTCCTTCCGTTTCGTTCGCGATTCCGGCCCGATGCAATCCGGCCCCGGCTCGGTGGTGCTGCGTCCGGAAAACATTCTCCTGGTGCGCGAGGGAAGCGGCCGCCTGCCCGGCAGGGTCAAACACCGCTTTTTCGTCGGCGATCATATGGAATACGACGTCTCCCTTTCCGGGGAGCAGGTCGTCTCGGCGTTCGTTCCCTACACTCCGGGGATGGAGTTGTTCGAACCGGGCGCGGCGGTCGGCCTGGACTTCCCCGATGTCGCGCCGGTGGTGCTGTTTCAGTCGTAGCCATTGCCGTTTTTGCCGCCGGCAAAGACCGCCCCACTTGCATTGACCCGCTTCAACCGGCATAATAATAAGCAGGGTACCGGGCGCTGGAGACGGACAACGTTCCAGCGCCGTTGCATGGCATGCGTAATTCCGCCGGCGGGTGTCGAGGGGCGTCATGGTCAAATTTATCCACACCAGCGATTGGCAGTTGGGGGTTCCCAGGCATATCCTGAGCGAGGGGGCGCAGGAGCGGTACAGCCGCGCCCGCTTCGCCTGCATCCGCGAGATCGGCCGCATCTGCCGGGCCGAGGATTGCGCCTTCGTTGTTGTCGCCGGCGATGTTTTCGACTCCAACCAGGTCGGCCGAAAAACCGTCGCCCGCGCCATCGAGGCGCTGGCCGAAATTCCCGTCCCCGTCTATCTGCTTCCCGCCAATCACGATCCCCTGAACGACGGTTCGGTTTATGCCGGCCGCGCCTTCGCCGATCACAAGCCCGGACATGTTCATGTGATCACGGACTCCCAGCCCATCCCCGTCGCCGAGGGGGTCGAACTAATCGGCGCGCCCTGGACGGCGAAGCGCTTTTCCGCCAATCCGCTTCACGAGGTGTTGGCGGCATTGGAGCCGGCGGAGGAACGCCTCCGCATTTGCCTCGCTCATGGCGGCGTCGATTCCCTGGCCGGCTTCGACGACTCGCCCGATCTGCTTTCCCTCGAAGTGATGCGGAACGCCCTGCGCGACAACCGGGCGCATTTTTTCGCCCTCGGCGACAAGCATTCCCTCACCCGGGTGGACGAGTCGGGGCGCATCTGGTATTCGGGAACGCCCGAGGCGACGGCCTTTCGGGAGCCCGAGCCGGGTTATGTCAATCTGGTGACGCTGGAGCGCGGGCAGGCGGTCTGCGCCGGGATAAAAACCGGGACCTGGTCCTTCCGGGAAATCGCGGAGGAAGCCCTGGCCGGTTCGGACGATGTGGAGCGGCTGCTGGAGGGGATCGCCGCCATTCCCGACAAGGAGAACTGCGTCCTCCGCCTGCGTCTGTCCGGCGTGGTCGGACTGCGGGACGTGGAGCGGCTGGCGGAGCGGTTCGGGCTTTTGGGGGAGCTTTTCGCCTCGTTGGAGGTGCGCCAGGACACCCTCCACACCCGGACCGACGACGCGGAGGAAATCGCCGCCGGCTTCACCGGTTTCGCCGCCGCCGCCGCCGCCGGGCTGGAAAGGCGGATCGCCGGGGCGGGGTCCGACGCCGTCTGCGCCCGGAACGCCCTGTTGCTGCTGCTGCGCCTGTCCCGGGAACGCGGCGGGTGAGCCGTTTGGGAGGCGAGTGAATGAAGTTCAAGCGGTTGCGGATCAAGAACTATCGCGGTGTCGAGGAGTCCTGCGTCGAATTCGCCGACTCCGGGATAACCGTGATCCAGGGGCCGAACGAGGCGGGAAAGACCAGCCTCGCCACCGCCATAAACATGCTGTTCACCTTCAAGGCCACCGCCAACACCAAGGAAACCCGAGAAATCCGCCCGGTGAACCGCGACGTCAATCCGGAAATCGAGCTGGAGGCGGAAAGCGGGGACTATCATTTCGTCTATGGCAAGGTTTTCCAGCAGCGCAACGGATCCACCGCCCTCACCATCTTCAAGCCCGAGCCGGCCAATTTCACCGCCGACGGCGCCCACGACAAGGTCAACCAGATCCTGAAGGAGACCCTGGACAAGGAGCTGTGGGACGCGCTAATCATCCGCCAGGGCGACATGATCGAAATCCCCAACCTGTCCGGCAAGGCGGCCCTGATGACCGCGCTGGACGCTTCGGCCGGCGGCGGGTCGACCGATGCGGCGTCGGAGAACATTTTCGAACTGGTGGTCCGGGAATACGGCAGATACTTCAACAAGAACGGCGGCGAGAAGGATATCGTTCTCGAAGCCGGCGCGGCGTTCGCCGAAGCGGAGGAGCGGGAGAGGGAGTATGCCGAGGCCCTGCGCGATCTGGAGAAGAAGATCGAGCGCGCCGCGATCCTGAAGAAATCGCTGTCGGATCTGCGAAGTCGGTCGTCGAAAAAAAGGGCGGAGCTGCAGACCTGCCAGGCCGCCGCCGGGGAGATTGAGACCGCCGCCCGGCTGGTGGAGCGGGAGCGGCTTGCCCGTAAATCGGCCGAGGCCGAGGCGCGGATCGCCGTTTTCGCCCTGGAGAAACGGACTGCCCTGGCGACTGCCGAAACGGAGGCGGCCAGGGAAGCGGCGGCCGGGGATGCCGAGCTTGCCGACGCGCTTCCCGACGCGTTTCTGGACGACGGCCGCTTGCGGGAGTTGCGGGAGCGCATGACCCGCGCCGAGGAGGAATCGCGGCGGGTGGAGGAGCGCCTGGCCCTCGCCCGGGCGGATTCCGACTATTTCAACAACCGGCTGCATCTCGATTTGATGCGCGAGCGCAAGGCCCGTGTCGATGCCGCGCGCCGGGAGGCGGGGGAGGCCGAGGCGGAGCTTGCGGCCAGCGGGGTTTCGGAAAAGGCCCTCGAAGGCATAAAGCGGGCGGATCTCGAAGCGACCCGCGCCTCCGCCAGGCTGGAGGCGGAAGCGCCCCGCTTCACCCTGCGCGGTCTGGGCGACTGCCGGCTGGAGCTTGACGGCGGACCGCTCGATCTCGCCGGGGGCGAGGAGCGCGAATTTCCGGTTCCCGGCCTGTTGCGCCTCGTCGTTCCCGGGCGGGTGGAAATAACCGTCGCCTCGGGCAGCGGTTCGGAACCTCTCGCCCTGGAGGCGGAGCGGACGCGGGAGCGTCTTGCCGAATTGTGCCGTGCGGCGAGGGTGGCGGATCTGGCGGACGCTTTCGCCGCCCTGGAGCGGCGCGGTCGGGCCGAGCGGATCATCCGGCGCTTGCGGGAAGTGGAGGAGGCGGATCTGCGGGATCTGGAGTACGGCGAATTCTGCCGGCGTCTCGAGGATTTGGAAGGCCGGACGGGCCGGTACCTCCCGGCCAGATCCGGGCCGGCCCCGTTGCCGGACGATCTGGACGCCGCCAACGCCGTCCGGGACGCCGTCGCGGCGGAACAGCGGGAGGCGCAGACGGCGGCGGAGGCGGCTCGGGCGATGCATGCCGCGGCCAGGAACGAAAGCGATGCCTCGTCGTCCCGCCGCCGGGAATTGACGATCCGAAAGGATATGTTGGAAAAGCGGCTGCGGCAGATCCGGACCGAATTGTCCGCCGCCCGCGAGACCGCCTCCGACGCCGAACTGGCCGATGCCGCCGAACAGGCCGGCGGGGCGCTGTCCGCGGCCCGGGATCGCCTGGCGTCCGCCGAAGCCGTGCTGGAGGCGAAGAACCCCGGTCGGGTCCAGGCGATGCTGAAGGCCCTGTCCGGGAGTCTGCGATCCTTCGAACAGCAATTGTCCGACGCCAATGGCGAGCTTATCGCCATCGAGGCCAAGCTGGAGGAGAGAGGGCAGGACGGGTTGTTCGATCAGTTGCAGGCGGCGCGCGTCGACCTGGCGGCGAAGGCCTCGGCCCGGGAACGGCTGCGGGCGGACGCGGCGTCGGCGAAGATGCTGTACGAGGCCATGGGCGAGGCGCGGAATCGGGCGCGCGAGGCCTATTTGATTCCGCTGAAGCGGAAAATCGAGGAGTTGGGGCGCTGGGTATTCGATCCCAGTTTCAGCGTCGAGATGGACAAGGAGGATTTGAGCGTCTCCACCCGGACCCAGAAGGGGGTGACGGTTCCTTTTGAAAGTCTGAGCGGCGGCACCCGGGAGCAGTTGTCGATGATTTTTCGCGCCGCCTGCTGCATTCTCGTGTCCAACCATGCGGGCATGCCGCTCATTCTCGACGACGCCCTCGGCTATACCGACAACGAGCGCCTGCAATTGATGGGCGCGGTTCTCGCCAAGGCGGCCGAGCAATGCCAAATCATTATTTTTACCTGTGTTCCCGAACGCTACGGGACCATCGGCGATGCCAGGGTTGTGCAACTCTAAGGCGCGTTAAGAAATCCTGTCAATAGCCGGCGGCACCGATTGGAGAAACGATGTTTACTGGATTGGTGAGGTGTCTGGGGACCATCGTGTCGGCGGATGCCTTGGGCAAGGGCCGCAGGTTCCGCATCGACCTGGCCGGTGTGACCGGGGTGGAGATTGGACAGTCGATTGCGGTCAACGGCGCCTGCCTGACGGCGGTGCTGGTCGAGGGCGGCGAAGCGGTGTTCGAGGCGGTCGGCGAAACCGTCTCCCGCACAAACCTGGGCGCCCTGCGCCCGGGCGACAAGGTCAATCTCGAGCCCGCCCTGAAGGCCGGCGACGCGCTGGACGGCCATATCATGCTGGGGCATGTCGACGCCCTCGCCCCTGTTCTTCACGTGGATGCCGCCCATCCCGATCGCCGGGTGATGCGCGTGGGGCTTCCCGCCGGGATTCGGCATTTGGTGGCGGAGAAGGGGTCGGTGGCGGTGGACGGCATTTCCCTGACCGTCGCCCAGGCCGGCAGCGATTGGTTTACCGTTTCGCTGATTCCCCATAGCTGGGCAAACACGACCCTTTCGCTCCGGAAAGGGGGAGACAATGTCAATCTGGAGGTGGATGTTCTCGCGCGCTACACAGCCCGCATTCTTCAATACGGCGACGCCGGGGGCGGCCTGAACGAGGATTTTCTCAGGGAAAACGGCTTTATGTAGGTGTTATACCGAACGTAGTTGAGAATTCGGTTTCTCAACCTTTTAGCCCGGGTTGCGCATGGAGGTTACAAGATCAAAAACCCGAATTTCTTGCGCGACCGGGTATATACTGGTCGCATTTTAAAATTCGGTAAAAGTTGGCAATTGTGATTTCCATTGGTTACACTGTAATTATGGATACCTTCAAGGGCTTTCTCAGCGATAAAGAGCGCCATGAGCTTTGCGGCTTCCTCAACCGCCGGGATTTTTCCGGTCGTGAGCATGGTCGCGCTTCGGCGATTCTTCATCTCAACAAGGGCAAATCCGTGCCGCAAGTGGCGGAAATCACCTTTCTCGACGAGCAGACGGTCCGTAATTTTGTCGACCGCTACAAGGGCGGCGGCATCGACGGCCTACTCAAGGACGAGTACGATGGCCGCTCTTTCAAGCTCACTCCGGAGCAGCGCAAAGAGCTTGAGCGCCATCTTGACGATACCCTGTACATGGACTGCCAAGGTGTCGTCAATCATGTACTTGAGGCGTTCGGCATCACCTACAGCGTCAGCGGCATGCGTGTTCTTTTGCATACGCTTGGCTTCGTCTACAAGAAGCCCAAGCATGTTCCCGGCAAGGCCGACCGCGAGGCACAGGCCGACTTCGTCCGGCGCTTCCGTGAACTGATGGCGCAGAAAGCTCCCGAAGCGCCGGTGTATTTTGCGGATGCAGTGCATCCCACGCATAACTCGTCGCCAGCCTACGGTTGGATTCGACGGGGCGAGGAGAAGGAACTCGTGGCCAATTCGGGCCGCCAGCGCCTGAATCTTCACGGCGCCCTCAATGCCGTGACGAACGAACTCATCGTGCAGCGGGTCGACAGCGTCAACGCCCAGGCGACAGTGGAGCTCCTGAAGGCGATTGAGGCGGCGAATCCGCTTGCACCGCACATCCATCTCATCGTGGACAACGCGGGCTATTACCACGCTCAACCAGTAACCGACTACCTGAAGACGGGAGAAAGCCGAATCCAATTGTGGTTTTTGCCGCCTTACTCGCCCAATCTGAATCTGATTGAGCGCGTATGGAAGTTTTTCCGCAAGAAAGTCATGAACAATCGCTATTACGCGACGTTCAGGGAGTTTTCGGAGGAAGTCCTGATGTTTTTCGAATGCTTGTCGGAATACGCCGACGAGCTGAGGACGCTCCTCACACACAACTTCCAACTCTTTGGACAAGGCACCGAAAAACAGGTGACAAACGCATACTGAATTTCCCGAATTTTAAAATGACTCCGGTATATACCGAAGCCAGTTGAGAAAAAGGTCTGCAAAAAACGTTTCTGCCAGCCGGCAGGCTCCGGAGCGATCGTCCGGTAGGATGTTGCCGTCGATCGTTCGAACGAAAAATGGGCAGGTTTCGAGGACGCTATCGGTCCGAGTATCGTCGGATCCCCCGGGAGTGGCCTTTTTTATGGCAATGTCCCGGGGAAGCGCATACTATCAGGCATAATTCCATAGTGCGGGAAAAATGCATAGGAGCAGCGCATGCTGACCAAACAGGGACAATTGTTGATCGCCAAAAGCGGCGACGTCCGCGTCGAGCTTCTCCCGGCCATGGCCAATCGTCACGGCCTTGTCACCGGCGCGACCGGCACCGGGAAGACCGTGTCCCTGCAGGTAATCGCCGAGTCGTTGTCGGCACTGGGCGTGCCGGTGTTCATCACCGACGTAAAGGGCGACGTCTCCGGCGTCTCCCAGCCCGGCGGCGGCAACCCCGGGGTCGAATCGCGGGTGGCGAAAATGGGCCTGGCCGGGGAGGGGTTTGCCTTTCAGGGATACCCGGTCTGCTTTTGGGACATATTCGGCAAGGACGGCCATCCCCTCCGCGCCACCGTCTCCGACATGGGGCCGCTGCTCCTGAGTCGCATCCTGGATCTGAACGACACCCAGAGCGGCGTTCTCCAGCTGCTGTTCCGCATCGCCGACGACAACGGCCTTCTGCTGCTGGACTTCAAGGATATCCGCAAGCTCACCGAGTTCGTCGCCCAGAACCGTTCCCAATTCAGCGCCAGCCACGGCAACCTCGCCACTTCGACCCTGGGTTCCATTCAGCGCGTCCTGATCGGCCTGGAGGAGCAGGGGGCGGATCTGTTCTTCGGCGAACCCGCCCTGGACATTTTCGATCTCGTCCAGCGCCAGCAGGGTCGCGGCGTGATCAACGTTCTCGCCGCCGATCGGCTCATGCAGGCGCCGCGCGTGTATGGCGCGTTTCTGCTGTGGCTGCTGTCCGATCTGTACGAAAAGCTTCCCGAGGTGGGCGATTTGGAGATGCCCAAGCTCGCCCTGTTCTTCGACGAGGCGCATCTGCTGTTCAGCAACGCCCCCAAGGTGCTGCTGGAGAAAATCGAGCAGGTGGTCAGGCTGATTCGTTCGAAGGCGGTCGGCGTCTATTTCATCACCCAGAATCCGGCCGACATCCCGGAATCCGTTCTGGCCCAGCTCGGCAACCGGGTGCAGCATGCGCTTCGCGCCTACACCCCGGGAGAACAGAAGGCGGTGCGGGCGGCCGCCTCGGCCTTCCGTCCGAATCCGGCCTTCAAGACCGAGGAGGTCATCGGCCAGCTGGGTGTGGGCGAGGCGCTGGTTTCCGTGCTTGACGCCAAGGGCGTGCCATCGGTGGTGGAGCGGGTTTCCATGCTGCCTCCCGAGGGCCGTATCGGGGCCATCGGCCCGGATCAGCGTCGCGATCTCATCCGGACGTCCCGAATTTACGGGCAATACGAACGGGTGCTGGACAGGGAGTCCGCCTACGAGATCCTGACCGCGCGGGTGGCGCGGCAGGCCGACCAGCCGTCCGCCGCGCCCAAGGGCAGGGCGGCGACGAAGGAGCCCAGCCTGTTCGGGGATATCGTGGGCGATTTCGCCAAGAAGACCCAGCAAAGCGTCAGCCGCAACATCGCCAACCAGGTCGGCCGGAGCCTGGTCCGGGGCATTCTGGGCAGTCTGTTCGGCGGCAAAAGGTAACCTCGCGCTTGGAAAGCACAATCCATATGGGTATCTATCAGGAGCTGGGCATGCAGCCCATTATCAACGCCGCCGGCACCTATACCGTGCTGGGCGGTTCGCGCATGAGCGAAAAGACCTTGCAGGCCATGCGCGAGGCGGCCAACGACTTCATCCCCATCCGTGATCTGCAGAAGAAAGTTCACGGGGAGCTGGCCAAAATCACCCGCAACGAAGCGTCCTACGTCTCGAACGGCGCCGCCACCGGCCTCTACCTGGCCATCGCCGCCGCCATCGAAATGCGGCTGGGCAAGCGCTTCTATCATCTCGGCCGCGAGGAAATCGCCAAGACCAGCGTGGTGATGTTCAAGGCCCACCGCAATCCTTACGATCTGGTGATCGGGCATCTCGGCGCCCAGTACCGCGAACTCGCCTTTCCCAACATCATTCTGCCGCCGACTCCCGCCGATCTCGAGGCGGCGCTGGACGAGAACACGGCTGCCATTCATTTCGCCGCCACCGGTTGGGCGGCGCCGGGCTTTTTGCCTTTGCCCGAGGTCATGGCGGTCGCGAAGAGAAGGGGGGTGCCGGTCATTGTAGATGCCGCCGCCCAGCTTCCCCCGCTGGAAAACCTCTGGAAGTTTTCCGAAATGGGCGCCGCCGCCACCCTGTTCAGCGGCGGAAAGGATTTGCAGGGCCCGCAAGCCAGCGGCCTGATGGTCGGCCGGAAGGATTTTCTCGATGTGGTGACCTCCATCGGCTTCCCCAACTACGGCATCGGCCGGATGATGAAGGTGGGTCGGGAGGAGCTGGTGGGCCTTTATGTCGCGGTCAAGCAGTACGTGGAGATGGATCACGATGCCCGCGGCGCCTGGTGCGAGGAACAGATCCGGAAGATCGCCGGCGCCCTGTCCGGCCATTCCGCCCTCAAGGTCGTCCGCAGCTATCCCAACGAAGCCGGCCAGCCCATCGCCCGGGCCTTTATCGAACTGACCGACCCCAGTGCCGATCCGGCCCGGTTGCAGGAGCATTTGAAGGCCAACCAGCCGCCGATCTACGCCTACGCCGAGAACCTGCACGGCGTGTTCGTCAATCCCATGTCGTTGCGGGAAGGCGAGACCGGGGAGATCATCGAGTGCCTCAATCGCTTCCTCTGAAACGCCCGAGAAATATGGGAAATCGATGTAGGGGCGCCCACGGGGGTGCCCCTATATTTTCCCCATTCCAAAAAAAACAAAAATTATCATATTGCCGCGCGTGAACGTCGGTACATTCGGGGTTATGAAATGAAGGTTCGGCCGAACCAAGAGCGTTTTCGCAAAATGTTGACCCGTCCTCTGCGCGTTTTGGCTTGGGATACGCAATCCCTAAAACGCAAAAGGGGGGCCAACCATTTCCGAAAACGCGCTAACGCGGTGTTCCCGATCCCGATCGCCCCGTCGGCCGCGACGCGAAACAGGATCGGAACCCCGCGATCAACGCGACACCCGCGGATTTCACCCGGCGGTTTTGCCGGACTCCGGGGGGTAACGTTCGGACGGCGTCTCCGCTGCGTCCATGTGCTCTTCAGCCAAACAAAAAGATACGGCTGGCGAAGCTCCGAAACATTCCAAACGGACCTGGCAAATCCGGGCGGGGGTATTCGGGGATAGCGGAAAGGGAACCTCTCGGAACCAGCATTTTTGCCATCCCGATTATTTGCATTCCCGATTTCCTGAAAAATGCACCTCCAAACTGTCAAAACAGAGTCGCATTCAGCCGTGATTCTCTCGGCGCCGGCCAGGAAAAGCCTCCCGGCCGCCGCCGAGGGGCGCTCAAGAGACAATGCCCCTCTTCAGCATGACAAAGCGGGAGATATTGTACGCCAAATTCCTCAGTCCTATCTTCACCGTGGTGCGGGCAAGACCAATCGTCCGCACTATCAGGCTGCCCGCCGTCCGCAATTGGGCGCCGAAGACATGCTCCACCCGAACGCGTATCGTGGAGCGGGCGCGATTCGCGCGCCTTTGCTCCTCGGTGAGCGGGTGATTGGCATACCCCTTTTCGTGTATGCATGGAAGGTACGGCGAGTCAGGGGCCGACATGCGCCCCACCCGTTCACTGGACATGTAAGCCGAGTCGGCGTACACCGAAGGGTCGGCGTTCGGCGACAGTATCGTCTCGCACTCGTTGGAGTCATGGACGTTCGCCGGCATGACGGCATACCCGCGAATCAATTTATGGTCCACATCCGGAGCGATGTGATTCTTGTAGCCAAAAGACTGCTTGCCGTTCTTCCGCGTCCACCTGGCGTCGACGTCTTTTTGCGCCCGGGTGTTGCCGCTCCACTCCGTGACCTCTTCGCCGCGCTTGAGTTTGTCGTTGTTCGCGCGGGAGTCGCGGCGAACGGGAACCCTGACGATGCTGGCATCGACTATTTGCCCACCTCTGGCGTCGAAGCCGGACCGGTTGAGGTGCTCGCCAAAACGGGCGAAGAGCTTCTCCGTCAGCCCGTGTTTCTTGAGGCGTTCGCGGAAAGCCCAAATGGTCTTGGCATCGGGGACGTCGTAGCCCATATCAGGCGCGGAACACGGTCCTGCATGATGCGCTTGACCTCGCGTAACAGTTGGCGGACGTGCTTGTGACTGCGCTTGCCGTTCACCACCGACAGGACAAGGCAGTTCTCCGGGTCGCGGCGCGCTTCCTTTTTCCGGACGAATGACCACTTTTCGTCCATTTGCACTTCTTGGGTGTTCGGGGGAAAAAGCGACCTGCTCCTGATGGACGTTTCCGCGTGTTCTCCGGCTATTTTGGCCAGGCGATTGGCGGTGTTCTTGTTCACGCCGGTCAGGCGGGCTGTTTGCCGAACGCCATTTTGCTCGAACAAGTGATTCAAAACTCCCATGGCCTTCTCCATGGAAAGATGACTCCCGGATACACTGTACACGACAAAAAACAACTTCGCCAACTTTAACCGTTTGAAATTGGGAGTGTTAATGGGGAACATGACGGGTGCCAAAACAACCCCGGTACACCCGGAGAGACCGCCATGTTCCCCACCACACACGGTAAGCTCGCTAGTACACAGTCAACCTTGTAACTGTGGGTTATTTCCCGTTCTCTCCGCGCTGGGCTGCGTTGAGCTTTCTTGGAAATGGATCCGCATTGCCTGCGAAAGCTCGCCTTGCCCAACGCGGAGAGAACGAGAAAGAACCCACAGTTACAAGGTTGACTGTGTACTAGTGAGCTTCGTCAAGGGCTTCGATTGAACAAGGCCCGAGCCGATTGCTTTGCGGCGGCCGCTATGGCTGCTGTTCAAGCCCAATCGGTGCGTCTTGCGGACGTCGCCACCCATTTGCCAGGTGAGGCTCGTGCTGAATCGAAGTTCAGGAGACTGCAAAATTTCTTTTTGCGGTTGCGTCCTGATTACGAGCTCGTCGCACGATTCATCCTGGGGCTCCTGAGTACACAGTCAACCTTGTAATTGTGGATAGGTGTTTTTCATTTTGTCTCGTGCCTCATCTATGGTAAACGACCATTTGATCGTACATTTGTGCTCGTTTCGCTTTTTTTGCCAGGCGTCTATTTCCGCTCGCATCCTTTCAACGGAGTCAGTGCGTTCGGAAAGTCCGTGGTGGTTCAAGACACTGAGTTCTATCTCAGCCATATTGAGCCAACTGCCATGCTTTGGCGTATAGTGGAACTCAAGACGTTCCCATATGCGCTTGGCTTCGGCCGGTTCAAACGCCTCATAGAGCGAGGCCGGACTATGGGTGTTGAGATTATCCACCACCAGGACAATTTTTTCGGCGTGCGGGAAGTCTTCGTCCGTCAGCTTGCGCACCTGTCCGGCCCAGTCCTTGCGGGTCTTGTGCTCGGTGACGTCCACTCTCCGCCAGCCTTCATAAGGCGCGACAAACAGAAACTGGTTACATGTTCCATTGCGCACGTATTCAGTGTCATAGCGTTCCGGATGACCGGGCGTGGGCGGTAATGGCGCACGAGTTTCCCGATGAGTTGCTTGGGGCACTCGTCCATGCAGACCAAGGGCCGGGATGGATCGCGTGGCCGTTGATAGACGGCAAGCACATCCTCCATATGGGCTACGAATTCCGCGTTGGCTTTTGGAGGAATACACCATTCCTTTCTTTGCCAGGGCTTGAATTCATTTTTTTAAGCGTCTGCCGAATCGTCTCGTGGGAGACACTGTCTACGCGGACATTTTCGAGAGACAGAAACTTGTCCTGAAGAATCCGGAGCGACCAGTGACTATGTCCATCCGGCTTTGTTCCACAAGCCAATGCGATAAGTCTGGCTTCATCCGCAACGTCGATCTTTCTGGAGCGCGGCTTCTTGGGGATTCCATGAAGGGTAAGTTCGAATCCATGCTCCACAAAATGCTTTCGAATTTCCTCGATGCTACGCTTGTGCATACCGCAAGAGGCGGCATTCTCCTTGTCCGTCATTCCAGTATGGGCATGAAGCAATGCTTGAGCACGCTTACGCTTCTGCGCCGTATGCTTACCCCGTGCAAGGATGTCTTCAAGGACCAGGGTTTCTTCATCCGTCAGTGTTACCCTATAAAGCGCCTGTGCCATAATGATTCCTCCGGTATAAGTTGTATATAACCGAAGGATATGAATTGCATGGCACAATTACAAGGTTGACTGTGTACTGAGTGCGATTCTGGGGCAAAACCCGTTGGTCATTGCCATGGACCGAACCAACTGGGAGGCCCGCGACAACGATGTCAACCTTCTGGTTTTGAGCATTTGCCTCGGCGACGCCGGACAACCATTATTATGGACGGACCTGCGTCGTCCCGGCAACTCGAACACCAAGAAAAGAATCCGTCTAACACAACGCCTGCTGCGCATCCTCGATGTCCCACGCATCCAGTGTCTCGTGGGAGACAGAGAGTTTGTGGGCGAGGAGTGGTTCGCGTGGCTGCTTGAACGGCGGATTCCGTTTGTCATGCGCCTGCGCGAAAACATGAAAACCACACCGACAGGCGGTTGTACACAAGACGCTCGCGCTCATTTCGCCGCGCTTCGCCCAAGTGAGTGGCAGGACTTGGGCGTGTGCCATATATGCGGCGTGGACATGGGTGTTTGCGGAGTCCGTACCAGCAAGGACGAACTGCTGATTCTGGGCTATTCCGGCGTTTCCGCGTCCGACGCCAAGCTGTTTTATCTCCGCCGCTGGAATATCGAGACCGGCTTCGAGAAGCTCAAGACGCACGGCTTCCATCTCGAATCAAGCCGTCTGCGGGGAGGCGGCAAATATGAACGCCTGATGGCGGTGCTGGCCGTCGGCTTTGCCTGGTGTTACGCCATGGGTGCTTGGAGCGTGTCAAACGGCGAACCGATTCGACTGATTCGGCGATTAGCTCGACGCGCACAAAGCATCTTCCGCCGAGGCAGGGAGCTATTGGCGAGTATCTTTCTTGGCACCTGCCGCCAACTTCGCCAAAGGGCGGCGAAGGCATTTGGGCTACTCAGAGGCGCTCAAATTGCGCCCGCATAAAAAATGTCGTGTACTGTGCTCCCGGATAACATGGTGCCTTTTCGTTCAGAAAAAGTCGCGCCGCATACAGAACAATGGAGCATACGGATGGCCTTCTTGTGTCCCGACCACCCGCGTTGCGAGAGATTTCCGATGCCTTTTTTGCCATAAGTGGGTATTCCCCACTGTACACGACTATTTTTAATTAAAACCTCTGTAACTATACTGGTCGCATTTTAAAATTCGGTAAAAGTTGGCATTTGTGATTTCCATTGGTTACACTGTAATTATGGATACCTTCAAGGGTTTTCTCAGCGATAAAGAGCGCCATGAGCTTTGCGGCTTCCTCAACCGCCGGGATTTTTCCGGTCGTGAGCATGGTCGCGCTTCGGCGATTCTTCATCTCGACAAGGGCAAATCCGTGCCGCAAGTGGCGGAAATCACCTTTCTCGACGAGCAGACGGTCCGTAATTTTGTCGACCGCTACAAGGGCGGCGGCATCGACGGCCTGCTCAAGGACGAGTACGATGGCCGCTCTTTCAAGCTCACTCCGGAGCAGCGCAAAGAGCTTGAGCGCCATCTTGACGATACCCTGTACATGGACTGCCAAGGTGTCGTCAATCATGTACTTGAGGCGTTCGGCATCACCTACAGCGTCAGCGGCATGCGTGTTCTTTTGCATACGCTTGGCTTCGTCTACAAGAAGCCCAAGCATGTTCCCGGCAAGGCCGACCGCGAGGCACAGGCCGACTTCGTCCGGCGCTTCCGTGAACTGATGGCGCAGAAAGCTCCCGAAGCGCCGGTGTATTTTGCGGATGCAGTGCATCCCACGCATAACTCGTCGCCAGCCTACGGTTGGATTCGACGGGGCGAGGAGAAGGAACTCGTGGCCAATTCGGGCCGCCAGCGCCTGAATCTTCACGGCGCCCTCAATGCCGGGACGAACGAACTCATCGTGCAGCGGGTCGACAGCGTCAACGCCCAGGCGACAGTGGAGCTCCTGAAGGCGATTGAGGCGGCGAATCCGCTTGCACCGCACATCCATCTCATCGTGGACAACGCGGGCTATTACCACGCTCAACCAGTAACCGACTACCTGAAGACGGGAGAAAGCCGAATCCAATTGTGGTTTTTGCCGCCTTACTCGCCCAATCTGAATCTGATTGAGCGCGTATGGAAGTTTTTCCGCAAGAAAGTCATGAACAATCGCTATTACGCGACGTTCAGGGAGTTTTCGGAGGAAGTCCTGATGTTTTTCGAATGCTTGTCGGAATACGCCGACGAGCTGATGGAGATGGCGGTCGAAAAGTGCTACGGTCGGCGTGGCGGTTGAAAAGTGCTACACCCCACTATACTTCCGGTTTTGCTGCGAGAGCGGTTTTGACCATGGTGTGTCAAATTCGTTCTCCGGCGGAGCTGGAGGACGGAGGTGTACACAGACATGGAGCAATGGGAAGAAATTCGTCGTCGTGTTTTGAAGGAAAGTGTTTCGCGGCGCCAGATCGCTCGTGAGACCGGCATGCATCACTCCACGATCAGGAAGATCCTCGCACATTCAATCCCTCCCGGTTATCGTCAGTCCAGCCCCCGTTTTGCCCCGAAGCTCGGCCCGCACGTCGAGTGGGTGAAGGAAATCCTCGAGTCGGATAAGGCAATCCACAAAAAGCAGCGTCATACCGCCCGCCGCATTTTCGAGCGGCTGAAGTCGGAGCGCGGCTACGACGGCGGCGAGACGGTGGTGAAGGATTTGGTGCGTGAGCTGCGGCGAACTTCGCAGGAAGTATTCATGCCGCTGTCGCAGCCTCCGGGGGAGGCGCAGGTGGATTTCTTCCAGGCATTGGTGAAGTGGCGCGGGACGGGGAAGTTGGACAAGGTCCATGTTTTCGCCATGCACCTTTCCTACTCGGACATGTTTTTCCTCAAGGCGTATTCGCGTGAATGCACGGAGGTGTTCTGGGACGGTCATGTCGCCGCCTTCGAGTTTTTCCAGGGAGTGCCGAAGCGGATCAGCTACGACAATCTGAAAATTGCGGTGAAGACAATCATCGGCGCGCATGAGCGGGAATTGACCAAGGGCTTTCTCCAGCTTCGCAGCCATTATCTTTTCGACAGTCATTTCTGCAATGTCCGCCGTGGAAACGAGAAGGGTCAGGTGGAGGGATTGGCGAAGTACGCCAGGGCGAATTTCCTGGTGCCGGTGCCGGAGGTGAAGGATTTGGACGCGCTCAATCAGCATCTTTTCGAATGCTGTTATGGAGAACAGCACCGAAAGCTCCGGGGCAAAGGCGGGAGGACGAAGCTGGAGTTATGGATGGAGGAGGGACTGTCCCCGCTTCCCGCCAGTCCTTTCGAAGCCTGCCGCCTTCAGCCGGGGCGCGCGTCATCAATGTCCCTGGTCCGCTTCGACGACAACGATTATTCCGTGCCCGCCAGGTATGCGCATCATTCCCTGACGGTGAAGGGCTTCGCGGAGAAGGTGTCGATTCATTCCGCCGGGGACGGCGAAGTGGCATGGCATGTCCGGCTGTGGGGACGTGAGGAAGTGTCCTACGACTGGCGGCATTATCTTCCCGTGCTGTACCGCAAGCCCGGCTCTCTGGAGCACGCGGCCCCCCTGGACGGCCTGGTGCTTCCCAATTGCTTTGGGGATGTCCGTCGCCGTCTTGAATCGCAAATGGGCCACAAGGGGTCGAAGGAATACGTCTCCATCCTTTGCCTGCTTGAAAAGCGTCCCGTCTCCCGAGTGGCGGCGGCTCTGGAAAAAGCATTGGGCGTATGCCAGACGCCCACCGTGGAGGTGGTGAAATCCTTCCTCTTCGCCGATGAATTCCCGGAAGCGTCGGTGTTTCGTCTGGACGGGCGGGCGCATCTGGCGGGGGTGAGAGTGGCGGGGCCAAACGTCAAGGCGTACTCCGGGCTCATGGCCGGGAGCGTATTTTCGACGGAGGGCGCATCATGAGCCAGCCGAAATCATCAGTACTTCTCCAGCACCATCTCAAGCATCTCAAACTGCCGACAATTCTGCGGGAATACGAGGGCCTTGCCGAGGTCTGCGCCCGGGAGCGGGCGGCTTATCCCGACTATCTTCTGCGGCTGGTGGAGCGGGAGCTTCTCGACCGCGAACGAAAAGCGGCGGAGCGCCGTCTCCGGGACGCCCGCTTCCCGGTGCCGAAGACGGTCGATTCCTTCGACTTCTCCGCCCAGCCGTCGGTGAACGAGCAGCTGTACCGCGAACTCCTCCGCGGCGAATACATGGACAATCGCGAAAACGTCCTTTTCGTCGGCAACTCCGGCACGGGGAAAACGCACATGGCGACGGCTCTCGGTTTCGCCGCCTGCGCCCAGGGAAGACGGGTGCGCTTCCACGGCGTGACGGGCCTGGTGACGGAACTCCTCGAAGCGCGGGAAAACCGCCGCCTCGAACGGCTGATGGGGCAACTCGGCAGGAACCAGCTTCTCGTCCTGGACGAACTCGGCTACGTGCCCTTTTCCAAAGCCGGGGCGGAACTGCTTTTCGACGTGGTGAGTCGAGCCTACGAACGGCAGAGCCTGGTGGTAACGACCAATCTGCCGTTTGAAAACTGGGTGGAGGTGATGGGCACGGAGCGGCTCACCGGAGCGCTTCTCGACCGTCTCACGCATCGGGTGCACATCTTGGAAGCCAACGGAGAAAGCTACCGTCTGCGTCAGGCCCAGAAACGCTTACGGAAGAGCGGCAAGAAAAGCGAATGACTGCCTGAAAGGAATACCGCCCCACAAGCAAAGTACATGCCAGAGGCGCCGCTCAATCACGGACGCGCCCAATGCCTGTCCCAAAAAGGCGGACAAACGAAAATATCCAAGAACAATCAGCCACGCAAAGTGGGTGACAATGGCCCCGGGTGTAGCGATTTTCGACCGCCGACCGTAGCACTTTTCAACCGCCATCTCCATTCAAGCCCTGGCAAAGAAAGGAATGGTGTATTCCTCCAAAAGCCAACGCGGAATTCGTAGCCCATATGGAGGATGTGCTTGCCGTCTATCAACGGCCACGCGATCCATCCCGGCCCTTGGTCTGCATGGACGGTGTCCCAAGCAACTCATCGGGGAAACTCGTGCGCCATTACCGCCCACGCCCGGTCATCCGGAACGCTATGACACTGAATACGTGCGCAATGGAACATGTAACCAGTTTCTGTTTGTCGCGCCTTATGAAGGCTGGCGGAGAGTGGACGTCACCGAGCACAAGACCCGCAAGGACTGGGCCGGACAGGTGCGCAAGCTGACGGACGAAGACTTCCCGCACGCCGAAAAAATTGTCCTGGTGGTGGATAATCTCAACACCCATAGTCCGGCCTCGCTCTATGAGGCGTTTGAACCGGCCGAAGCCAAGCGCATATGGGAACGTCTTGAGTTCCACTATACGCCAAAGCATGGCAGTTGGCTCAATATGGCTGAGATAGAACTCAGTGTCTTGAACCACCACGGACTTTCCGAACGCACTGACTCCGTTGAAAGGATGCGAGCGGAAATAGACGCCTGGCAAAAAAAGCGAAACGAGCACAAATGTACGATCAAATGGTCGTTTACCATAGATGAGGCACGAGACAAAATGAAAAATACCTATCCACAGTTACAAGGTTGACTGTGTACTAGAGTAGTCACAAGTGTGATGGTCGGAGCGTTTTTCGCGTCCTTCCTTCTGGAGTAGTCACAAGTGTGATCCCTTTTTATCATAACGGGTTATGTGAAAACAAGAAGCCCCCGCCGAAGCAGGGGCCAGAATTGAGTCCTATAACAACAACCTCTTGTCCGATAACATGTTAGATTAGATAAAAAAATACTTCGACCTCATGACCTCTTTGAGGTCAAAATCGCCCTGCGCCGGGGGTGGCGGCACGTCTTTCAGCGCCTCGGGCGGCAGATACAGAGACAGGCCGTCGAGCAGATCCTGAAGGCGTTTCCGGAGTACAGGTCGGTGAACTGCTCCCGAAGGATGATGGACAGCTTTACGGAATCGGCGGCGTGGGTGCCGAAACTGTCGTGGATCATGTGGAAATTGGTGATCCCCTCGTCGACGCAGGCGCTGACGGTCTTCATCAGGTGACTGGCGTCGCAGGAATGGACAAAATTGGGGGCGATGGCCTGAACCTGGCGGTCGGGGTTGATCTCGTCACCCTCTTGGGTGAAGGATTGCGTCGGCCTTTTTTTTTGTCCGGCATTGACTAAAAGATATTTTTCCGGTATGGTAAAAATTAGCTAAAAACTCAAAACGTGCTTTTGCCGTCTGCCACCATTTTCTGAAAAAGGAACAGTGCGTGTCTGTAGAGGATTTCGACCGTCCCTCCCTAACCGATGTCGCCTACCAGGAGATCCGCAACAGCATCCTGGACGGCGGCATGCCGCTGGGCGAGAAGCTGGTGGTCAACGATCTCGTCGACCGCTGGAAAATTTCCAACACCCCCATCAAGGAAGCCTTGAACCGATTGGTGGCCGAAGGGTTGGTCGAGGCGGTGCCGAGGCGGGGCATGCGGGTCAGATTGATATCGGTCCGGGAGCTGCGGGAATTTTTCGAAATCCGCTCCCTCTACGAAAGCCATTGCTGCGTCCTGGCCGTGGACCGGATAAACGCCCATCCGCATATCCAGGAAGACTTGGAATCGACTCTGATGAAGAGTCGGGAAATCCTCAGCGACGCCGGGAACTACCCGGTGCAGTTCCAACTGGACGAGGTCTTCCATCGCCTCATCGTCGGCCTGTCGGGCAACCAGATGCTGATTGACAACTTCGACCGCATTCACGCCAATATCCTCACCGTGGGCATCCAGGCCAGCAAGCGCTCGCCGCTGCGGCGCCAGGACGAGACCTTCCGGGAGCATTCGCGCGTTCTCGAAGGACTGATGCGGCGATCCGCCGAGGACATGGTCGCCGCCATGCGCGAACACCTCGACAACACCCTGGAGGATCTGTTGCGCTATTACCACCCGGACTCGGGGCGGTTCCTCGTCAACGGCGATCCCCATCGGCGGGCGAAATAACCTCGACCCGTCGGCGATTATACCGAACGCAGTTGAGAATTCGGTTTATCAACACTTTAACCCGATTTGAGCATGGAGGTTACAAGATCAAGCCCCCGAATCTCTTGCGCGACCGGGTATATTCGCGGACCACGGAGAACATCATGCCCACCTACTTTGAATGGCTCAACGAAAAGACTCCCTCCCGTTGGTGGCACGACTCGGCCATCCCCGCCGAGATCCAGGCCGCCCTGAACCTGGGCGCGCTGGGGGTGACCACCAATCCCGTCCTCACCTTCAAAAGTTTTCAGGCCGTTCCCGACTTCTGGAAGGACAAGGTGGCGGCCATCCCCCAGGATCTCGATTTCGAGGAGTGGGCGGAAGCCCTCTTGAAGCTGGTCGCGACCTATGCCGCCGGCCTGTGCCGGGACATTTTCGATCGGACCGGGGGCAGGCACGGCCTGGCGCTGGGGCAGCTCAATCCCTCCCGGGCCGGCGACGCCGAGGGCATGCTGGCCCAGGCGCGGCGGATTCACGGTTGGGCCCCGAACATCGCCATCAAGCTCCCCGCCACCCGGGCCGGGGTCGAGGTGGTGGAGCGTCTCGCCGAGGAATGCATCCCCATCTGCGCCACCATCAACGTTTCGGTCGCCCAGGCCGTCGCCGTGGCCGAGGCTTACGAGCGGGGCGCGAAGAAGGCCGAGGCGGCGGGCAAAAAGCCGCCCTTGTGCCTGGTGGTGCAACAGGTGGGCAGGCTGGACGACTATATCCGCGACATCACCAAGGACGGCAAGTCGGACGTGCGCGAGGAGGACGTGATCCTCGCCGGCCTGGCCATGGCCAAGCGCACCTACCAGATTTTCCGCGAACGCGCGTTCCGCTCGATCATCATGCCGGCCGGACTGCGTGGCACCTATCACGTCACCGAGATGGCGGGCGGGGAAATAACCTATTCCATCCATCCCCGCGTCCAGAAGATGATGCTCGAGACGAATCCGAAGCAGGAGCAGCGCATTGACGCTCCGGTGGACAAGGCGGCGCTGGAACGGCTGCTGACCCTGGAGGAGTTCCGCAAGGCCTACGAACCGGACGGGCTGCGGCCCGGCCAGTTCATCGCCTTCGGGGTGGTGCAGAAACTGTTGTCGCAGTTTGCGGAGACCGGCTGGGCGCAATTGGAAGTGTACGGCTCCGACAAGGTGTCGTCGCGCTGGACATGAATGTCGAGAAAATCGAAAGGAATCGCATGGCTCTGAACAATCGCGTCGCCCTGGTCACCGGCGCCGCCAAGGGAATCGGCTTCGCCATCGCCAGCCGCCTTGCGGAAAACGGCGCCCGGGTCGCCCTCGCCGACGTCAACGCCGAAGGCGCTCTCGCCGCAGCCGAATCGCTGATCCAGAAAGGCTACCCGGCCTACGGCCTCGGCGCCGACGTTTCCCGGCTCCCCGACGTAAAAGCCATGATCCAGCAGGTGATCGACACGTTCGGCCAGCTCGATATCGTGGTCAACAACGCCGGCATTCTCCGCTCCAGCCGTCTCGAGAACGTGAGCCCGGAGGAATGGGATCTGGTTCTGGGCGTCAACCTTCGGAGCGTCTTCCTAGTCAGCCAACAGGCGATCCCGCACCTGAAGGAAAGCGCCTGCCCGCGCATCATCAATCTCTCCTCCAATTCCGGCCGCATGGGCGGCTTCGAGTCGAGCGTCTCCTACGCCGCGTCGAAGGGCGGGGTGATCTCCCTCACCTATGCCTTGGCCAGCCAGCTCGCCAAGTTCAAGATCACCGTCAACGCGGTTTGCCCGGGAACGGTGGAGACCGACATCCTCAAGGACTACAGCGCCGAGGCCAAGGAGCGCCTCAAAACGAAAATACCGCTGGGACGCCTGGGCGAACCCCGCGAAATCGCGGCGGCAGTGGCGTACCTGGCCGAGGAGGAATCCGGATTCATCACCGGATTGATGCTCGACATCAATGGCGGGATGTACTTCGGGTAAGGGCGGCGGAGTTCGCCTCGAAGAAACCAACCTGACGCTACGGCACATTCCCTCTCTGCCCGACCCTCTCCCGCTGACAACGGGCAAGAGGGTTGTTTTTTCGTGTGTTACCGAAAGTGGACTTTTGGAAGTTATGCCGCCCAAATGAGTGCATTCACAAGCATTTCCTGAATTATTGCAAGGTCGGAGTGCGAAGACGACATGGCAATAATCCTTGGCGTCTTACTTCGACATTGCGTTCTTGATTCGCATTGCGCCATCTATACTATGGATTCATCAGGTTGAAGCTGAAGACGTTACCTCTGGAGGATGAGTCCATGTGCCCGATTGCAGAGTTTTGCTGTCAGAATAATGACTGCCCCGAATATGGCAAGGTGGGTATTCCCTTTACTAAGGTTATACTATGCCGCATCATGGGATGTTGACAATGGCCCTTATCCCGTTGTATTCACGAATAAGTAGAACATAAAAAGGGGCGCCTCTCTAACGAGTTACAAGTAATGGTGTTGCCGCCATTTACCCCCATCAGAAAGGCGTCCCCACATGAGTGAATCGAAAAAGAGCCGTCACCCGCTGTTTTCCTTCGAATACGGAACCAGCCGGAACACTTGAAAAAACGAAGATAACCTTAGTTAAGGGAATACCCCACAGTACACGACTATTTTTTGCTGAGATCGCTATAACATATTGATATTGCAAAAGTAATCGTAAAACAGCCTAAAATTGACCAATTTTAAGATTATTCCTTATTTAGCAATTATACTGGTCGCATTTTAAAATTCGGTAAAAGTTGGCATTTGTGATTTCCATTGGTTACACTGTAATTATGGATACCTTCAAGGGCTTTCTCAGCGATAAAGAGCGCCATGAGCTTTGCGGCTTCCTCAACCGCCGGGATTTTTCCGGTCGTGAGCATGGTCGCGCTTCGGCGATTCTTCATCTCGACAAGGGCAAATCCGTGCCGCAAGTGGCGGAAATCACCTTTCTCGACGAGCAGACGGTCCGTAATTTTGTCGACCGCTACAAGGGCGGCGGCATCGACGGCCTGCTCAAGGACGAGTACGATGGCCGCTCTTTCAAGCTCACTCCGGAGCAGCGCAAAGAGCTTGAGCGCCATCTTGACGATACCCTGTACATGGACTGCCAAGGTGTCGTCAATCATGTACTTGAGGCGTTCGGCATCACCTACAGCGTCAGCGGCATGCGTGTTCTTTTGCATACGCTTGGCTTCGTCTACAAGAAGCCCAAGCATGTTCCCGGCAAGGCCGACCGCGAGGCACAGGCCGACTTCGTCCGGCGCTTCCGTGAACTGATGGCGCAGAAAGCTCCCGAAGCGCCGGTGTATTTTGCGGATGCGGTGCATCCCACGCATAACTCGTCGCCAGCCTACGGTTGGATTCGACGGGGCGAGGAGAAGGAACTCGTGGCCAATTCGGGCCGCCAGCGCCTGAATCTTCACGGCGCCCTCAATGCCGGGACGAACGAACTCATCGTGCAGCGGGTCGACAGCGTCAACGCCCAGGCGACAGTGGAGCTCCTGAAGGCGATTGAGGCGGCGAATCCGCTTGCGCCGCACATCCATCTCATCGTGGACAACGCCGGCTATTACCACGCTCAACCAGTAACCGACTACCTGAAGACGGGAGAAAGCCGAATCCAATTGTGGTTTTTGCCGCCTTACTCGCCCAATCTGAATCTGATTGAGCGCGTATGGAAGTTTTTCCGCAAGAAAGTCATGAACAATCGCTATTACGCGACGTTCAGGGAGTTTTCGGAGGAAGTCCTGATGTTTTTCGAATGCTTGTCGGAATACGCCGACGAGCTGAGGACGCTCCTCACACACAACTTCCAACTCTTTGGACAAGGCACCGAAAAACAGGTGACAAACGCATACTGAATTTCCCGAATTTTAAAATGATTTACCGAATTTTAAAATGACTCCGGTATATACCGGAGTCATTTTAAAATTCGGTAAATTCCTATTCCGCGTTTGTCACCTTTTTTTTGTTCATTTTTATTATATTGCCTTGTCCAAAGAGTTGGAAGTTGTGTGTGAGGAGCGTCCTCAGCTGGAGATGGCGGTTGAAAAGTGCTACGGTCGGCGGTCGAAAATCGCTACACCCGGGGCCATTGTCACCCACTTTGCGTGGCTGATTGTTCTTGGATATTTTCGTTTGTCCGCCTTTTTGGGACAGGCATTGGGCGCGTCCGTGATTGAGCGGCGCCTCTGGCATGTACTTTGCTTGTGGGGCGGTATTCCTTTCAGGCAGTCATTCGCTTTTCTTGCCGCTCTTCCGTAAGCGTTTCTGGGCCTGACGCAGACGGTAGCTTTCTCCGTTGGCTTCCAAGATGTGCACCCGATGCGTGAGACGGTCGAGAAGCGCTCCGGTGAGCCGCTCCGTGCCCATCACCTCCACCCAGTTTTCAAACGGCAGATTGGTCGTTACCACCAGGCTCTGCCGTTCGTAGGCTCGACTCACCACGTCGAAAAGCAGTTCCGCCCCGGCTTTGGAAAAGGGCACGTAGCCGAGTTCGTCCAGGACGAGAAGCTGGTTCCTGCCGAGTTGCCCCATCAGCCGTTCGAGGCGGCGGTTTTCCCGCGCTTCGAGGAGTTCCGTCACCAGGCCCGTCACGCCGTGGAAGCGCACCCGTCTTCCCTGGGCGCAGGCGGCGAAACCGAGAGCCGTCGCCATGTGCGTTTTCCCCGTGCCGGAGTTGCCGACGAAAAGGACGTTTTCGCGATTGTCCATGTATTCGCCGCGGAGGAGTTCGCGGTACAGCTGCTCGTTCACCGACGGCTGGGCGGAGAAGTCGAAGGAATCGACCGTCTTCGGCACCGGGAAGCGGGCGTCCCGGAGACGGCGCTCCGCCGCTTTTCGTTCGCGGTCGAGAAGCTCCCGCTCCACCAGCCGCAGAAGATAGTCGGGATAAGCCGCCCGCTCCCGGGCGCAGACCTCGGCAAGGCCCTCGTATTCCCGCAGAATTGTCGGCAGTTTGAGATGCTTGAGATGGTGCTGGAGAAGTACTGATGATTTCGGCTGGCTCATGATGCGCCCTCCGTCGAAAATACGCTCCCGGCCATGAGCCCGGAGTACGCCTTGACGTTTGGCCCCGCCACTCTCACCCCCGCCAGATGCGCCCGCCCGTCCAGACGAAACACCGACGCTTCCGGGAATTCATCGGCGAAGAGGAAGGATTTCACCACCTCCACGGTGGGCGTCTGGCATACGCCCAATGCTTTTTCCAGAGCCGCCGCCACTCGGGAGACGGGACGCTTTTCAAGCAGGCAAAGGATGGAGACGTATTCCTTCGACCCCTTGTGGCCCATTTGCGATTCAAGACGGCGACGGACATCCCCAAAGCAATTGGGAAGCACCAGGCCGTCCAGGGGGGCCGCGTGCTCCAGAGAGCCGGGCTTGCGGTACAGCACGGGAAGATAATGCCGCCAGTCGTAGGACACTTCCTCACGTCCCCACAGCCGGACATGCCATGCCACTTCGCCGTCCCCGGCGGAATGAATCGACACCTTCTCCGCGAAGCCCTTCACCGTCAGGGAATGATGCGCATACCTGGCGGGCACGGAATAATCGTTGTCGTCGAAGCGGACCAGGGACATTGATGACGCGCGCCCCGGCTGAAGGCGGCAGGCTTCGAAAGGACTGGCGGGAAGCGGGGACAGTCCCTCCTCCATCCATAACTCCAGCTTCGTCCTCCCGCCTTTGCCCCGGAGCTTTCGGTGCTGTTCTCCATAACAGCATTCGAAAAGATGCTGATTGAGCGCGTCCAAATCCTTCACCTCCGGCACCGGCACCAGGAAATTCGCCCTGGCGTACTTCGCCAATCCCTCCACCTGACCCTTCTCGTTTCCACGGCGGACATTGCAGAAATGACTGTCGAAAAGATAATGGCTGCGAAGCTGGAGAAAGCCCTTGGTCAATTCCCGCTCATGCGCGCCGATGATCGTCTTCACCGCAATTTTCAGATTGTCGTAGCTGATCCGCTTCGGCACTCCCTGGAAAAACTCGAAGGCGGCGACATGACCGTCCCAGAACACCTCCGTGCATTCACGCGAATACGCCTTGAGGAAAAACATGTCCGAGTAGGAAAGGTGCATGGCGAAAACATGGACCTTGTCCAACTTCCCCGTCCCGCGCCACTTCACCAATGCCTGGAAGAAATCCACCTGCGCCTCCCCCGGAGGCTGCGACAGCGGCATGAATACTTCCTGCGAAGTTCGCCGCAGCTCACGCACCAAATCCTTCACCACCGTCTCGCCGCCGTCGTAGCCGCGCTCCGACTTCAGCCGCTCGAAAATGCGGCGGGCGGTATGACGCTGCTTTTTGTGGATTGCCTTATCCGACTCGAGGATTTCCTTCACCCACTCGACGTGCGGGCCGAGCTTCGGGGCAAAACGGGGGCTGGACTGACGATAACCGGGAGGGATTGAATGTGCGAGGATCTTCCTGATCGTGGAGTGATGCATGCCGGTCTCACGAGCGATCTGGCGCCGCGAAACACTTTCCTTCAAAACACGACGACGAATTTCTTCCCATTGCTCCATGTCTGTGTACACCTCCGTCCTCCAGCTCCGCCGGAGAACGAATTTGACACACCATGGTCAAAACCGCTCTCGCAGCAAAACCGGAAGTATAGTGGGGTGTAGCACTTTTCAACCGCCACGCCGACCGTAGCACTTTTCGACCGCCATCTCCAAATTGTAAGGCAAGCAAGTGTATTCTTCGGCGAAGAGGTTGTTGATAACGGCAGACGGCGGAGGCTCTAACGGCTCTCGCCTCCGATTGTGGAAGTGGGAGTTGCAGCGCCTTGCGGACGAACTGCGCATCGCTATTTCGGTCACCCACTTTCCACCGGGGACGAGCAAGTGGAACAAAGTCGAACACCGCCTGTTCTCGTTCATCAACATCAACTGGCGCGGCAAACCGCTGACGAGCTACGAGATAATAGTGAACCTGATCTCGCGGACCACCACCTGTAAGGGTCTGTCGGTGATGTGCAAACTCGACAAGCGGCGCTACCCGACCGGGCGAAGCGTCAGCAAGAAGGAAATGGCAGAATTGAAGATCAAGCGAGCCGGGTTTCATGCGATTGGAACTATTCAATAGAGCCTCGATAAAATAGAAAGTTGGTATAGTTATTTCGTGACAGACCCTTACGGCGGTACTTCGGGACAAATACCACGTGGTATTTGCAATCCCAACGAACATTGCGATAGACTTTCCCAATCGTGCATAGGCTCTCCTCTCCCGGAAAAGGGCTTTCCCTGAGGTAGAGCCTATTTTTTTTTACACCGGGCCGGCAGAGCCTATTAGCGTCACACCGCCAAAGGCGGTGGTTTTACGAACCGCAATAAAATCGATTCCATGTCCGAAAATGGCCGGATCTTCTGGCGGATTTGTTGTATGCTTGTTCCAAGAGGAAGGGGCAAACATGTTGTTGAAGGAACCCAAGGCCTATTATTCGATTTTCAAGGCGAAGGACGCGCGTTTCGACGGCCGCTTTTTCGTCGGAGTGTCCTCCACCGGGATCTACTGCCGACCGGTTTGCCGGGCCAAGCTGCCCAGGGCCGAAAATTGCACTTTTTACGACACGGCGGCGGCGGCGGAGCAGGCGGGTTTTCGTCCCTGTCTTTTGTGCCGGCCGGAACTCGCCCCCGGCGCCGCGCCGATCGACGCCACGCCTTCCCTGGTGCGCAGGGCGGCGAGGATGCTGGAGGAAAGCTGCGGCAGCGAGCAGGGCATCGGCGAGCTCGCCGGCCGCCTTGGCTACACGGATCGGCATCTGCGGCGGGCATTTGTGGCGGAATACAATGTTTCGCCGATACAATATCTCCAAACCTGCAAGCTCCTGCTTGCCAAAAACCTGCTCACCGATACCAATCTTTCCATAATAGAGGTGGCGATGGCGGCCGGCTTCGGAAGCCTGCGGCGCTTCAATGATCTTTTTAAAAAGCGATACCGGCTCGCTCCGACCGTCCTGCGGCGGCAATCGGAAGGTGAAAAGAACGGGAACGGCGACGTCACCCTGGCGCTGGGCTACCGACCACCCTACCCATGGGAGAAAATGCTCTCCTTTCTCACTCTGCGCGCCATTCCCGGGGTGGAGGTGGTCAGGGGCGGTGAATATTGGCGGACGGTGCGGCTCGCGGCTGGGGATGGCGAGCAGGTATCCGGCTGGATCCGCGTGGGGCACAGGGCACAGAGTAACGCCCTGACCGTCACCGTGGACTCGGCGCTTCTGCCTGTCCTGCCGCAGGCGCTGGGCCGTGTACGCCACCTGTTCGACCTGTACTGCAACCCGGACGTTGTTTACGAGGTCCTCGAATCGATGAACACCATCCGGCCGGGACTGTGCGTTCTGGGCACGCGCGTGCCCGGTTGCTTCGATTCCTTCGAGATGGCGGTTCGGGCTGTGCTGGGCCAGCAAATCATCGTTAAGGCGGCACGGACCCTAGCCGCGAGGATGGTCGAAAAATACAGCATTCCCATACAAACCGGGATCGAGGGGTTGAGCCACGCGTTTCCTTCGCCCCGGGAGATAACTGCCTTGCGTGGCCCGATCGGCGACCACCTCGGCCCGCTTGGCATCACCGGAATCCGCGCGGAAGCGATTCTGGAATTGGCACAAGCCCTCGCCGACGGCGGCATTGACTTCAACCATTGCGTTGAACCGGAGGCCGAAGCGGAAAAGCTCCTCGCCATCCGCGGCATCGGCAAGTGGACGGCGCATTATATCGCCATGCGGGCCATGGGGTGGACCGACGCGTTTTTGCCGACGGATTATGGGGTCAAAAAAACGTTGGCCCCCCGCTCTGAAAAGGAGATGACGACCCTGGCGGATGCGTGGCGTCCGTGGCGCAGCTATGCGACGGTCAATCTGTGGAATTCATTGTAAAGGGCGTGAAGGAGAAAAACATGGCGTACACGACGCTCTATCAGTCTCCGCTGGGTCCACTGACGCTGGCCGGCGACGAAAACGGCCTGATTGGCTTGTGGATGGAGGGACAAAAGTATTTTGGCGACACGGTGGCGGAGGAAATGATCGAAAAGCAAAAACAGTCCGCGCTTGCCGCCGCGCGAAAATGGCTGGACAAGTATTTCAAGGGCAAGCGGCCACCCATTTCCGATCTCCCCCTTGCGCCCAGGGGAGGGGAGTTCCGCCGGGCTGTTTGGAATATATTATGTGAAATTCCCTACGGAGAATGCATCACCTACGGCGGGATCGCAAAAAAGATGGCCTCCCGAATGAACAAGGACAGCATGTCCAGCCAGGCGGTCGGCGGGGCGGTCGGGCACAATCCGATCTCCATCATCATCCCCTGCCACCGTGTCGTGGGCAGCAACGGCAGTTTGACCGGCTATGCCGGCGGCATCGATAAAAAAATCAAACTCCTCGAACATGAGGGGGTGGACGCGTCCCGTTTCTTCGTCCCCGCTAAAGGCACGGCGCTCTGAAACCCGCCTCGACATCAAATAAAGCCGATTTCGAGGACGGCTATACCGAAGCCAGTTGAGAATTCGGTTTCTTAAACTTACAGCCCGAGTCGCGCACACAGATTACAAGATCAAAAAACCGAATTTCTTGCGCGACCGGGCATATTGGTCGCCGAAATTCACCGCAAGGCCTCGGAGGAACTGGATGCGTCTTCCCCGCGCCGCCGGGTTCGCGTCGAAAGCCAGCACAGGAACGAGCCGCCGGACACCATCAAGGCGCCCTGCCAGAAGGAAAAGGGGAGGGGGGCGCTTAACAGGAGTGCCGTCGTCAGCGAGGAGAGGACCGGGGTGAAATAGGACGCGGTGGCGAGTACGGTCATATTGCCGTTGAGAATGCCGATGTTCCACGCCCCATAGCCAAGACCAATGGCCAGGCCGGCCACAATCAGGTGCAGGAGGACGGTGCCGTCGAACCGCATCGGCGGATTGTCGCCCAGGAAATAGGCGATCCACAGCAGCGCGCCGGTCAGGATGAAAAAGAAGGTTATGCCGTTGCTGCCCTTCGCCGTTTTGTTGGTGAGCGTGTTATAGCTCGCCCAGACCAGCGCCCCGACAAGGGCGAGGGAATAGCTGAACGGGTTGCCCCTGACGTTTGCCAGCATTTCCGGGAGGTCCAACCCTTTCTCTCCGCCCAAGACCCGGCCAATCCCCAGCAGGGCGATCAACATGCCGGGCACGAGCGGGTAACCGGGTTTCATCCGGTTGAAAACGACGGTGAACAGCACCGTCAGGCTTGGCCACAGGTAGTTCACCATCCCCACCTCGACTGTCTGTCGGCTGCTGTGGGCGTAGGCAAGGGAAAGGGAGAAGCACAGTTCGTATAGGCAGAACAGGAGGGTGCCGTAATAGAGGTAGGTGCGTGGAAAGGCGCGGATTTTCGGAAAGCCGGCGACGAGGAGAAGGACGATGGAACTGGTTGTGTATATCGCGGCCGCGCCGCCGACCGGCCCCAAAGCCTGAGTCACGGTGCGGATCATCCCGATGACCAGACTCCAAATGACGATGGCGGCCACCCCGATGAGCGTCGCCTTTTTTGACGCCACCCCGTCTTGACTATCGTTGCCCATGCAGCTCCAAGACATTCAAATGGCGTCGGTGCAAACACCGCCGCGTTTGTCATTTTGCCGCAAGGGCAAAGCGTTCCTCGATCCGGTGCAGGAGTTCCTTTATGGGGACGGAACCGTCAAGACAGATCGTGAACCAGTGCTTTTTGTTCATGTGATATCCGGGCAGATATTTCGCCCCATCCACCAGGGCGGTTATATCCTCCGGCTTTCCACGCAGATCGAGGATCTCGATTCGGCCGCCCCCATTCAATTTCAGCTTGCTCTTTTGTACGATCAACAATGCGGCGTACCATTTTGTGGACTTTTAAAGAAAATCGGGCCAACCGCCGCCCGCTTTTCTTTAAAGTTTTAACTCCTTGCCTTGCAATGCATTGATTTTTCGCAAGATCGACCTGAAACGGCGAGTTGTATAAAAAACAGAGTGGAAACCGAACGCCTTGAAACTGTAAAGGAAAGCAAACGGTGGTTTGTTTGCTTTTCTTTAAAAGTCCACATTTTGCATTATCCCGCCGCCGGAAGATTGCATTGTCGGGAAAGCGCTGCCAGAGAAACCGCGGTTCATCCTGGTATTTTTCCCTGACATATTGAATCACCCGCCCGGCGTCTCTGCTCTTGAACACATGAGGTTCAAGGCAGGCATCGGAGATTGCCGCGAGGACGCGCTCGTATTCCTCCCGAACTCTTCCGGCAAACGCGCCTCCGGCGCCGGAATCGCGGTGGAGCGCATAGCAGTCATTGGAAACGCTGTCAAACACTTCCGCCGATACTTTTCCTTCCTTGGTGGCTGAAACCCGCATTTCGAATTGACCGTCGACCAAACCGGCGGAATAGGTAAAGATATCCGCGTTTTTGGAGAATCCAAACGGAAGAAGTCGCTTGATCATTATTCTGGTTTTTGAACAAGGAGCTTATGGTCGCCATGCCGTTCCGTTTTCTGAAAATAGCTTAACGGGGTAATTTATTGCACGCTTTTGCGAGTTCGTCAACCATGACTCCAATGCCGTGCTGCTCATTGGGAGTGAGAGAATCCGTGGGCGTGACGACTATTCGCCTTACATAGGACCTTTCTTCGGACGCGGCGATCTTCGAGACGGGATCGTCCCGCATGCAAAGTGCAACGATGGAGCCGGCGGGAGGCTCTTTCTTGGATATATCGATGTCGCGATCGAGCCGGCGGTGCAGCCGACGCCAATTCTGTTCCTTGACCACGGCGGCGTTGAATGTGACGCAGCGCATGCGTCCAGCCTGCTTTCCGGAAACCTTCGCGGACAGGTTGACGGCGACAAACGCGTAGGCCGCCGCGCCACCGCCTTTCGAATGCCCGGTGACAAACACCAGCTTGTTCGCCGGGTGCACGCGGACATGCTCCTCCACCAGCGAGGCGGCCTCCACATATTGGCGGGGAAGAAATCCGGTGGCCTGCTTCAGGTTTGTCGCCACCCAGTCCCGCGCGCGCGCGCGCGCGCGCGCGCGCGCGCGCGCGCGCGCGCGCGCGCGCGCGATGCGCGCGCGCGCGCCGCCAAGGTTGCGCGCGCGCGCGCGCGCGCGCGCGCGCGCGCGCGCGCGCGCGCGCGCGCGCGCGCGCGCGCGCGCGCGCGCGCGCGCGCGCGCGCGTTTTGCGCGGCGCGGTCGCGCGCGCGCGCGCGCCCCGCGCGCGCGCGCGCGCGCGCCGCCGCCGCGCGCGCGGACCAGGGCGACGCATCCCGAAGGCGTGCTTTCCAGGCCGGGTTGGGATTCGTCGTACGCCGATTCGGACGCTTCGGCGAGCGCGAGATACAACCGCAGTTCCGGAAGCTCGCATCGTTCAAGACCGTCCGCGCCGGCGGCGGTGCCGATTGAAATCCACCACATGCACCATGTCGCCATAAAAAGGGTGCCTGGAACAAGGCCGCCACGGGAGGGGCAGGGCAGCGGCATGTCAGCGCAACACCGGCATAAGGATGTATCGCCGGGCCGCCTCCAGGAAGAATGCCTCCATATCGTCGACCAGGATCGCCTGGGCGCTCTCGGAGAGTCGCCGATATTCTCTTTCGGCCTGCTTCCGCACTTTTTTTCCGTATCGGGCGATCTCGGTGACCGCGCCGTCGATCCTTGCGCGCAGTCTGACGATTTCCTCCGTCGCTCCGCTTGATGTCGCAAGCGAATCCAGTAGGGTGAGCAGTTCATCCAGCGCGAAGTCGCCGGATACGAGAGGCTTGGTCATGAGTCCGTCGAAGGCGGCGTCGAGCGATTCGAACTTGTCGCGCACATGGGCCGCGATCGCGAGAAGATGCGAAGACAGCTGCGCCCGCATGGCCTCCACCTCGAAAGCCTGTCTGGTGATGGCCCAATGGTGATGCCCCTTTATGCCCAGCTCGATCGCCTGCTCGAGAAAGGAAGGCTTGGTCGCAACCGTCTTCAATAGAAATCCGAGCGCGTTGAAACGATACGGGTTGGCGACGACGGCGAGAAGGTATTTCGCGAACACCTTCAGCTTCCAGCCCAGCGGTAAACTCGAACCTTTGCCCCGCTTCGCCGGCCAGCGTTCACGCAGTACGGCGCAACGCTGGAAATAGGCCTTCATATCCGTAGGATAGGCGCGTTCCAGGACCCGCTTGTAATCGCGGAGGACATCCGTCTCCGGCCTGGACGGCCGGAAATTCATGGCGAAGGCATGGGTGTTGTTGCCGGTGGTTTGGCCGCAAATCCTGCCTTCCTTTTCCAGCCGGTCGTGCAGATCGGTATCGGGAAGCGCGTTCAGCAAACCGATCATGGCCTGGGGAATGCCCAGTTCCTGTATGCAGGCGGTCATCCGATCGGCGATATCGCCGAGATCGGCGTCGAAGCCGATGATGAACCCCGACATCAGCTGGATTCCCTTGCTCTGGATGCGCGCCGCCTTTTCCGACATGGATCCGGAAAGATTGATATGCTTTCCCGTCTCCCGCAGGCTCGCTTCAGAGGGTGTTTCGATGCCCACGAACACCGACGAGAAACCCACCTCGGCCATCAAGTCCAGCATCTCCGCATCATCCGCCAGGGACAGCGTCGTTTCCGTCACAAAGGAAAAGGGCCAGCCCCGCTCCCTCTGCCATGCGGCGAGGTCGGCAAGCACTTCGCGCGCGCGTCCCCGGTTGCCGATGAAGTTGTCGTCCACCAGAAACACCGCATCGCGCCAGCCGAGGTTGTACAGAACGTCCAGTTCCGCCAGAATGCGTTGGGAGGTCTTAATGCGCGTTTTTCTGCCATAGCGGCGCCAGATGTCGCAAAATTCGCAGCCCACGGGACAACCTCGGGAGGCCTGCACCGACATGCACGCGTATTGGTCGAGTTCGAGAAGGTCGAAGCGCGGCAACGGCGCCAGATTGACGTCCGGGTGGGACGCCGCCGGCGCGATGTGCGCGTCGGCGCCGAAATGCGCCCGCAGAGCGTCGGCTTCCTTCGGACGCACGGGAGCGGCGTAGGCGGGCTTCAGAGCCCCGCCGCGCAAGTCGGCGAGAAAACGCTCCCACACCCCCTCCGCTTCGCCGATGACGAAAACGTCGACGTTTTCGAGCTGTTCATAGGCGGTCGAGGAATAGGGGCCGCCGGCGACGGTTGTCTTGCCGAAGGTCTTCACCCGTCGCAGCGCCGTCTCAAGACTGGATTTCTGGGCAATCATCGCCGAGACGAAAACCGCATCCGCCCACTCGATGTCCCGGTCCGACAACTCGCCGACATTCATGTCCACCAGGCGCACGGCAAATTCGGAAGAGGGCAGCATGGCCGCCACGGTGAGAAGTCCAAGCGGCGGCGTTCCTGCTGTTTTGCCGATCATCCCGAGACAGTGGGAAAAGCTCCAGTAGGTATCGCTTGGCGTTTCGGGATAAAGAAGAAGAATGTTCGCAATGCGGCCCCGATGTATCATGCTGCTGTCCTTGTCCTGTTTGAATATGACGAGCGCGCCGAAAAAACAGGATTTCACGGCGGACAGTCGTGGCGGAAGCATGGAAAAGGATAGTGGCTATTATCACGACGTCGGCAATTATAGCCGAAATGCCGCGCAAATGACAATGTTATATCAATCGGCTTTTAAAGCGTTTTCCGGGAATGGGTTATTATGCTGGGCGCGGCACGAAATCGTGAAAATGGGGAGAAGGGGGTGCCCTGTTCCACGTTGGTTTCCCTGATTCGTCCCTTGTCGCGCACAGTCCGGGAAATCGCAATTTCAAGGTGCGAACAGTATATACCCGGTCGCGCAAGAAATTCGGGTTTTTGATCTTGTAACCTCTATGCGCGACTCGGGCTAAAAGGTTGAGAAACCGGATTCTCAACTGCGTTCGGTATAGCTCGTTTTCGGAAATGGTTGGCCCTCCTTTTGCGTTTTCGGGAGTGCATATCCAAGCCAAAACGCGCAGAGGAAGGGGCAACATTTCGCGAAAACGCTGTAGGCGCCTTGAAATGGACCGTCTGGCCGCCGGCCGCGAAAAAATGGGCGCGTCGCGACGACGCGCCCATATATTTTTTGGGCTATTTCTGGGAGTTCAAGCGCATCGGGTTATGAGGCGGCTTGACGAATTCCGTCGTCGTCGTTCCTTTTCCTCCGTCGCCATCCCCCGCCTCGTTTTTCGGCCGTGGCGGTCCGCATGGCCTCTCCCGCCTTGCCGTCGACGGCGAGGGGTCTGCGGTTCCTTTTCAAGCCTGGTGCCGATGGCTGCCCGGCGGTTCCGCGCCGCCGGTCGGGCGCGATGGGAGCGGGTTCGGGGCGGGACACGGTGAAGGGATGATTGCCGACGGTCGGAATTCGTATGGAGATGAGCGATTCGATGTCCCGAAGGGAACCGCGTTCGCTCGCGTCGCAGAAGGAAATCGCCGTGCCCTGGCGCCCGGCGCGTCCGGTGCGGCCGATGCGGTGCACATAGGTTTCGGGAACATCCGGCAGATCGTAGTTGACGACATGCGGAAGCGCCTGGACGTCGATGCCCCGGGCGGCGATATCGGTGGCGACCAGAACACGCAGTTTGCCCCGCTTGAAGGCGGCGAGCGCCTCCTGCCTGGCGGATTGCGATTTGTTACCGTGGATCGCCCCGGCCTTGATGCCTGACGCGTTCAGCATTTTGCTGATTTTATCCGCGCCGTGCTTGGTCCGGGAGAAGACCAGGCCGGTCTCAATGCCGCCATTCCGCAGAAGATCGACCAGCAACAGCCCCTTGTTGGCCTTTTCGATATGGTAGACGGATTGCTTGACGCTTTCCACGGCCGACGACACCGGCGTGACCGCCACGCTCACCGGTTGGCGGAGGATGGCCGCGGCCAGGGCGGCGATCTCCTTCTGCATGGTGGCGTAGAACAACAGCGTTTGCCGCTCCCTGGGGATTCTCGCGATGATGGTTTTCACGTCGTGGATGAACCCCAGATCAAGCATGTGATCGGCTTCGTCGAGGACAAGGGTGGCGATGCTCCGCAGATCGCACAATTTCTGATTCAGGAGATCGACGAGCCTTCCCGGCGTCGCCACCACCACATCGACGCCGTTTCGCAGCGCCGACACCTGCGGTCCCTGGCCGACTCCGCCGAAGATGACCGACGTCTTGACCTCGGCGAATTTCCCGAACGCGACGAAACAGGCGCCGACCTGTGCGGCCAGTTCCCGGGTGGGAGTCAGGACAAGCGCCCGGGGCGCCCGGCCCCTCCTGGCGTTCTTCTGTTCATAAAGCGCGTTCACGATGGGCAGCGCGAAGGCGGCGGTTTTTCCCGTGCCGGTCTGCGCGCAGCCGAGAACGTCCCTGCCGGCGAGCAGATGCGGAATCGCCTGTTCCTGGATGGGGGAGGGTTCGGAATAATTTTCCATGGCCACGGCGCGCAAAACCGGTTCCGCCAGCTTCAATTCATTAAATTTCATTCTGTTCCTTATACCGCTGTAGCGAAAGGCGGGATGAAAGCATTCGTTCTCTCCTATGCCCGCCTCAAAAAATGTCCTGCCGCAAAAAAAAGGAGTCACAGGTCTCAGCCTGTAACCCCGCGGATTCTCTGGCAATGACAATTTCCATAGTTTATCACGACTACGGGTGAAAGTCAATGCGATTGCAGGGTCATTTAATTCTTGAAGTTCCTTCGGTCAAAGTTGATACTTATCCCTGAGTTATCCCAAAAGGGGGGGGGCATATGACCGAGTCCGCTAAAACCGTTGGTGTCTCTTTGTGGGACGTTTTCGCCATGGTTCCCGATCCTCGCGACGCATCGGGAAAGCGATTCCCGCTTCAGGGCATACTCGCCTTGACGGTTGCGGCTTTGCTTGCCGGCCGGCAAGGCTTGTCCGCCATTGCTCGATGGGGGCGGGGCTGTTCGCCACGACAATTGACCCGTCTGGGTATTGACCGTCCCAAGAGTCCATGTCATGCGACATACCATAATGTTTTCAAGGCGTTGGATAGCTCCGCCATGGAACGGGCGTTGGCGGAGTGGGTGAAGGAAGCCCTTCCCGCCGAAGCCGCCGTCGCCATTGACGGCAAGACTCTCCGGGGCAGTCGGCATGCCGAATATCCGGCGGTGCACCTGCTCTCGGCTTATTGCGATGCCGTGTCCGGCGTGCTCGCTCAAGTGCCGGTGGAGACGTCTAAGGAAAATGAAATAACCGCCGCCGCCGAATTGTTGAAGGGCGTGGCGATGAAAGGACGCATCATTACCGGCGACGCCATGTTCGCCCAGAAGTCGGTGTGTCAGGCCGTGCTTGACAGCGAAGGGGAGTATCTGGTTACGGTGAAGGACATCGTCCCCGACATATTGTGTGCTGACGTGCTTGAAGCTGCGTATCTGGTAGACGTGATGGAGGTACGACGTATTGGACATGGCGCTTCCTCTCTTCTCTGAGACGGTAATCCCAAAGAAGATGAATCGTCATGTCCTACTTACACCTTCATCACGCCGAAAACCGGATGTGCCGAAAAACCCTTCTCAAAAGCGTGCACCAGCATCTTTTGAGCCAAACGCGGTTTGGTTGAAAACGTCGCCTCCGGCGGAACCGAGGCCTCTTTGCGCCTTGCCTCGTCTTCACGCCAACTCTGCGGAATATACAACTCCCGATCAGCCAGGGCGCGTCCTTTGGAAGTGGCCAGCGCAAGAAACACTCCGTTCTGGCAGTTCTCCATTCTCCCGGCTGTACCTGAATACTGACGCTGCACACCCGCCGACTTGTCGCCCTTCTTGAGAAAGCCTGTCTCGTCAACTATCAAAACGCCCATTTCGCCGGGAGCAAACAGATGCGCGCGCGAGTAGCGCAGGATTTCATCACGCGCGGCCTCGACGTCCCAATTCGAGCGGCCAAGCAAATGCTGAATGGCATACGGCGTATCGTCGCCAAGGTACTCGGCCACCTGCCACCCGTTTTTCCGCCCTATACTGCCAAGAAGACCCTGGACGTACCGTTTGGCGTGGGAACGCGTGTCGCTCCGGAGAAAAATCTTCCCCGCCACGCCCCACATGTCCTCAAAAAAATCAGGCCAATCGCCTGTAATGTCGCGAGTTACACTTGACTGCGGTATCCGTCCCATCATGTCGCCCCCCTTTTCCGGTCAACATTGATGAGAGGAATTCAGATACCCGATTTCAACTTACAACTGTAGTACTAAAACAACGATGGGTATTTGCGCGCCGCGTACTCGTGCCGGCGAACTCTTGATGCTTGGCTATCACGGCGTCATCGATGGACACACAGCGCTGGAGATGTACCGTAAGCGCTGGAATATCGAGACCGGCTTCGAGAAGCTCAAGACGCACGGATTCCATCTGGAATCCAGCCGTTTGCGTGGCGGCGGCAAGTTCGAACGAGTTTTGGCCGCCTTGGCGCTTGCCGCGGCTTGGTCCTATGCCGGTGGAACCTGAAGCATCAAGGCGATTACACCGATACAATGCAAGAAGCATGGCCGGGCGGAGCAGAGCGTTTTCGCGCGCGGCCTGGAAATCATGACCGCAATGTTTCATGGCATTGGAACCGCGCTAAGACACACAGCTCAAGTACTTTTTGCTCTGCTACGAACGGTTGTAAAGGCTACGGGATGAAAATGGTCGTGTTCACACTTTGAATTTATGATTCCCCGTACTGTGCGCGGTAAGGGACGAATCAGGGAAACCAGCGTGGAGTGGGGCAACCCCTTCTCCCCATTTTCATGATTTCGTGCCGTGCCCAGTATATTCAATGCTGCGGGCTCAGATTTACTCGATAAGGCTCAACGAACTCCATCTTACTCCTTGGGGAGGTGCAACGCGGTGCGATCCGCGACGGTGCCGCGCTCGAATATGGCGCCGGGGAAAAACTTGATGGCAGCTGTGTCTATCCCGCCCTCAATGGCACCGAGAAGGAGATCCACCGCGCTTTCCACCATACGCTTTATGGGCTGTTGGATAGTAGTCAGGTTGTACGACATGAGCCTGGACAACGGGTCGTTGTTTATACCGATTACGGAAAAATCCCGAGGGATGTCCAATCCGTACTCTTTCCGTGCGACATCAATCAGCCCGACCGCGAGCAGATCGCTTGCGCAGAAATAGCCGTCCGGGCACGTTTTCGACGAGAGAAAGTGACGCGCCGCCTTGCAGCCGGCCGTGTATTCATATTCTCCTGCCTGAAACACCGATACTTCCACCCTCGCCTCCCTCGCCGCTTCGACAAATCCCTGTTCGCGACCCCGGTTGCTCGTGGTGTTGATGTCGCCGCCCATGAACGCGAGCCGTTTGTGGCCTCTTTTCACGAGATACATGGCAGCGTCGCGGCCGGCTTGGATATTATCGAGGCAGACGGCGTTTATATTCCCGCTCACAGAATACCGGCCGAAAAGAACCACGGGCGTACCCATGTCCGAGCACAGCGTGGCTAGTCTTGAGGAAAGGGTCGAGGTGGTGATGACTATGCCGTCGACCTTGTATTGCAGGGCGATGGGAATTTGCTCTTCAATTGATGTTACCGGCCGGTGGTGAATGAACAGGGTGGTATAGCCGCGCTCTTTCAGCGCGTCGGACATGTTTTCTAGTATTATGCCGTAATAGGCCACTTCCATTCGGCCGGAAATAAAGGCAATCATCTTGGTCGAATTATTGGACAGGCTGCGGGCGATGAGGCTGGGATGATAGTTGAGTTGCCGCGTCGCTTCCAGCACTTTTCTGCGCGTTTCCTCGGACACTTTTGATTTGCCGGGCGAGAACACCCGCGAGACCGTGGCTTGGGAGACTCCGGCAAGATGCGCCACCTCATAGGAGGAGGCACGAAGCGCATGTCTTTCTTTACTGGGCAAGTGTTGGCTCCGTTCGCAAAAGGAAATGAATACGGATGCAATGAATCATATTTGCATTTTAGATCTTTTTGCTTTTATATCCATCATTATTGAATTTAATGCATAGTCGCCTGACTGTCAAGTGTAGATCCGTTTATTTTCCAAGCGGTTAAGGTTCAAAACCTTCGCCTTCAGGCGAAATAGCTTCAGCAGGTGGTTTCGGTTATAATGTCCTCTACGGAGGATATAGTATGGGGGAATATCAGCGGGGACCACACACGGTCCATGATATCAAGTACCATTTCGTCTGGGTGACCAAGTACCGTAAGCCGATCCTGAAGGGTGAAGTCGCCGTTAGCGTCCGTGAAATTGTTAGGCGAATCTGCATGGAGCAGGAGGTAACAATCATTAAGGGGCATGTCAGTCATGATCATGTGCACCTTTTTGTTTCAGTACCTCTCCATTTGTCTCCGGCGGATCTAATGCAGAGCATTAAAGGCAAATCGTCCCGCTTTATGTTCCTTGAGCATCCATTCTTGAAGAAGCAATTGTGGGGTCAGCATCTTTGGTCCCGGGGGTATTTCTGCGCTTCGTCGGGAACCGTGACAGACGAGGTTATCAAGGCATACATTGAACACCAGGACAAGCCTCGC
>JAVIWB010004836.1:0-65215 GCA_031893035.1 Dermolepida albohirtum | reverse complement strand
AAATAAATTATTATGGTTTGTTTTCAGGATTTAAGTCCAGGCTTAGTTGAAACACCCTTTTCGGCAAGATATACAAATCAGTTTCCTTCTATTAAACCTGAAGATGTCGCGAATGCTGTAAAATATATAATTTCCCAACCGGAATCTGTGCACGTAAGAAATTATGCATTTCCATTAACTTTCTATAAGCCAATGAGCTAGTTACTACAAAATTTAAATTGCGATAGGTCATATATTTGAAGCACCCACAATTTTTTATATAAAATAAAATGATGTGGTGTCTAAATATAAACATAAGTAGTTGCATATTCTAAATAGTAATTTATCAACATTTATTATAATAATATTGTATTGCACAACCATGACATTTATTAATCGCTTTAGCGCGTTTTGACATTGCGCCAATTAATTTATTACATATTTCGGGTATAAATTTCGTCATTCCTTAACATTCTTTGCTTTAGTACTGTTTCATTTTCCCATTCAGATAACTTATTCTTCAAAATTCGCCACAAATTGTCTATAGGTAACAAATCTGGAGATTGCACGACACATTTAGACACTCGGACGTCATTTTTTTAAACCATGTCACTCCTAAAATAGATTTATTGTTACGAGCCAGAAACCAAGGGACAATCGGTTCAATGGGTCTTCAAAGACGAGGAGAAACCCACGAAAGTGAGACGCGAACGAAGTTCTGGCAAGACAATGGTGGCTTCTTTTTCGTCGCACAGTAAATGCTATACGGTATATGTACAACCATTTGTTTGCCAACTGTGTTTCGAAAAGTGAGTGAGAAACGACCAAGAGAACGAATCAAGATAATGCATGTCCACACAATGCGTCTCAAACATTAGTTTTTAACCCCTGCACGAACGGAATAGGTAAATTCATTTGTCTTATAGTTCCGTCTTGGCACCTTATGACTTCCTTTTATTCCTATACATAAAAGACAAAATGCACGAATTGAAATTTATTACCCCGGAAGTGACTGTGAAAGCCTGCGAAAACTTCGTATCTGAAGTGATTGAACAATAGGCCCAATGTTTTAAGAACTGATTCTACCGAATACAGAAGTGCATAGATCATTAAGGCGAATATTTTAAAAAATAATAAAAAAAATGGTTAAAATAATTGATTTTTTCTGTATCATCCGCAAAATTTTTAAAAGAACCTCAGTATACGGGGATTTTAGACTTGCCTTAATTACAATTATTGACCCTTTAATTGAGGAGAACTATTCATGATACAGGATGCGTACGAGGATAGTTTGACAAGTAGTGAGAACGACATATAGGTGGCGCTCTAATTGGTAAAACAAAAGTGAGAGCGATAGCAGACATGGTAAACATTTCAACAAATCGCGTACACCACATTTTAACGAAAGGATTGCGCCTTTCCAAGCTTTCGGCAAGGTGGGTGCCGCGATTGCTTACGACTGATCAAAAATTCACTCGTTTGCGCATTTACAATGAGTGTTTGGACCTTCATAAGCGGAATTCGGTTGATTTTTGTAGGCGATTTGTTACTTGCGATGAAACTTGGATACACTACAGTACACTCGAAACTAAACAACAGTCGAAACAATGGTTAGAACGTGGTTCTGCACCTCCAAAGAAAGCCAAAACCACTTTATCGGCAAACAGTGTGATGGCATCAATTTTTTGGGACTCAAAGGGCATTTTGCTCATTGATTACCTGCAGAAAGGTGCCACAATAAACGGACAATATTATGCAGAACTTCTACAAAAATTAAATGTTGAGATTTCGTGCTAAACGGCCAGAAGTGGCAAAGAAAAAGATTCTGTTTCACCAAGACAACGCTTGCTCGCATACCAGCACAGTTGCGATGTCCAAAATCCACGAGTTGCATTTCCAATTAGTACCGCATGCGCCTTATTCGCCGGATCTAGCCCCTTCCGACTTCCACCTTTTTCCAAAATTGAAAACGGCACTAGGTGGAAAGAAATTTTCGTCTAACGACGAGCTTATCATCTTCGTAAATGAGTATTTTGCAAGCCTTCCGGAATCGCATTTTAGAGATGGCATAAGGGCATTGGAGCACCGTTGGAATAAATGTATTGCTCTTTTAGGAGAATATATTGAAAAATCAAAATTATTTTGTATTTAAAAAATTCGTTTTTCTTTTCCATTCTCACTACTTGTCAAACTATCCTCGT
Organism: Dermolepida albohirtum; assembly: GCA_031893035.1. NCBI lineage: Eukaryota > Metazoa > Arthropoda > Insecta > Coleoptera > Scarabaeidae > Dermolepida > Dermolepida albohirtum. Next base: position 63,035 of record JAVIWB010004836.1, on the reverse strand, counting down.
ATATTATGTTAAATAGGTATTAGAGGCTTTTCTCGCGATTCGTTGTGCATTTGTGTTTATTTAATTTCGTACAACTCGATACTACCTAAATAATATTTCAACTCCCAATAATAAAATGACGCTCAAACAGTGGCGGCTGGTCAGGTGAGGCAGGTGAGGCAGTGCCTCACCATCTAAATCTTGGAATTATAACAAGAATAATATGTATACTTTTAAAATTCTTTATAAATTAATTATCATCTTTTATTCAGAATTTATCTTATAAACAATAAGAAAATAGTTTTAAATAAACCGGCATTACAAGCAAAGTACAAATTTATCATTTCATTTTAATTCCGTGCGAATGTACGAGCGCGTATACTTGCCCCGACCAACTTCATGCTTGATCTATGTATATCCCTACTAAACACGAATATTTGAGGCCCGGCCACTCATTGCCTCTCATTGAAAATTTATAACGCACTACAGCAGTCAAAAAATTCTCAATTTCTATGGAAATTACAGTAAAGTATTAGCTACATATTTAAGATAACAAAGAAGAAAAAATATTCAAAAAGTTAATAGATTTTTCTAACTTTATTGTGAGATTTTTGAATTTTTTAATAATATAGAAAGCATTATTAATAGGATAAATTAAGTATTTATTTAATGATATAAAGATGTCTAAAGGTTTACATTCTTCTTGTACAGTTTCTCAATATTTCCTCCACGCAAATAATATGTTTTAAGTTTTAACAGGAGTATTTTTATTGTTTCAAGTAGATATTATTTAGATATCAATCTGAAGCCAATTTAAACTGAGCCTCTCATCGAATCACAATCGCCGAACTACCGAATATACTCGAGGCTGACATTCTCGGCCCGAATCGCAAATAACAGCAGTTAAAGTTGGGGGAATAACAAAGTTAGATTAAATATTTTAATATTTGTTTAGTGATATTTTCAGTGATTTAAAAATTGTGAATATGGATTTAGAAAATGTAAGAAATACACAAGACATTGTAGATTTTTTAATAAGAAATACGTTCGTTGTTCTATCGGTAGAAGATCAATTATATGTCAAAAACCTTCCAAGACCAAACCCTGATTTATCAAAATGTCTTACAATACACGGTAAGTCTAACAGAAATTTCAATAATTCGTGGTATAACAAATGTAATTGGTTATGTGGTAGTATAAAAAGAAACAGATTATTTTGTTGGGCATGTATAATTTTTTCCACAAATACAGATAGTATTTGGAGTAAAACGGGTTATTTTGATCTTAAAAACTTGTCGCGATCAGTAGAAAAACATACTAAATCCAAACATCACATTTTAGCTACTTGTAAATTACATATGTTCGGAAAATATAATATCGCGGATGCGATAGATAATGTGAGGCGCAATCAAATGGAGAATTACAATAAAGAAGTTAGCCAAAATCGAGATATATTAAAGCGTTTAATTGATATTACTATATTTCTTTGTACACAGGAATTATCTTTCAGAGGACATAATGAAACAAATACTTCTGCAAACAGGGGAAATTTTAAAGAACTTGTTTTATTAACGGCAAAACATGATACCATTTTACAAAAATTCTTAGATGATAGCTCTGTATTTTTTGGCACATCGAAAACAATTCAAAACGAATTAATAGAATCAATTAATTTTATTGTAAAGAAAAAAATAGATTGTGAAATTTTTAATTCAGAATATTTTTCATGGCAAATAGACGAAACAACAGATATAACATGTAATTCGCAATTGTCTATTATTGTAAGATACACGATCGAGGGTAATATTGTTGAAAGGTTTTTAGGATTCTTTGATGTAAGTTCAGGTCGCACCTCTGATGATTTATTTAAATTGTTAACTAATATTTTTGAAAAATTTCAGTTTAATAGTAAACTAATTGCTCAAACGTATGACGGAGCGGCAGTTATGGCTGGGCATGTGAACGGTTTACAAACAAAAGTTAAAGAAATAGCTCCTCAAGCAATATTTACACACTGCCATGCACATATCTTGAATTTAGTGTTAGGAACATCTTGTAAGTCCATAACGTCTGTAAGAATATTTTTTTCAAATTTGTCAGGGTTTTCATCTTTTTTTTCCAAATCCACTAAGAGAACTCATGTGTTAAATTTAATCTGTCAAAAACATATACCATCAAACGCATCTACTCGTTGGAATTTCACTTCTAGGGCTGTTTTTACAATTCATGCGAACAAAAATAAGTTAATTGAAGTTTTTGATTTCATTGCAGAAAGTCCTGACGTTGATAGCATATCTATACGAGAAGCTTTTGGATTAAAAAATCTTCTTCTGGATAATGATTTTAGTTTTCTTTTAGATACTTTTAAGTTAATATTTGGACAAACTGACGTTGTATTTTCAATATTACAAAACAAACTAACTGATGTTATTTATGCCAGAGATCGTTTACGTTTTTTGCTTGATAAGTTTAGAGAATTTCGGGAGTGTGATACATATTTCAGTACTGTATACGAAAATTCGGTGTCTGACGAATCTGTTGCACATAAAAGGCGTAGAATTGATGACGTTCCAGATACTAAACAAAATTATAGAAAATTATTTTTCGAAATTCTAGATACGTTTATTAGTCAAATTGAAATTAGATTTATTGATTTAGAAAAACTTGCTTTTTTTGATTTATTAACAGAAAGTAAATTTGAAGAATATTCGAAGGCATTTCCTCAGAGGCTCTTAAATAATTTGTTTGAACAATATAAATTTTTTGATCAAATTCAATTAAAAAATGAATTAGCTGTTATTTATAGTGACATGCAACTCCTTGGTAATTCTAAAACACCATGTGAAATGTTAAGATTTATGCACGAACAAAAGTTAGCCATCTGTATGCCAGAACTTTTTAAATTGCTAAGTATAGTAGTTACCATACCGGTAACTTCCGCGTCCGTTGAGCGAAGTTTTTCCACATTGAAACGTATAAAATCGTATGTTAGAAATACAATTGGACAACAAAGACTTAGTAACTGTGCACTAATTGCAATCGAAAAGGAATTGGTTAAAACGATGACGAGGGATGAACGATTTTATAATGATGTAATTGATTATTTTGCTAACACAAAAAACCGGAGGATACCTTTGCTATACAAGAAGTAAAATCTATTAAATGTAATTCTACGTGCAATGCCAATAAAGGAAATTCTCTGTATTTTAAAATATTTTCATTTTGCATGTAATTTTGAAATTTTGTTATTGGATTGTTGTTGATTTATATATATACATATATATGTATATATTTGTTATATTATTAAATTTTATATTATAATAGGAATGTATTTATTTTTTATTTTTAAATCCTAGAAGATTGAGTTCTTATTTTTGATTAATGTTTTTAGAATTTGTTTGATTTTTTAGAATATTTATTTTCGTTTCACAAGGGTTTGCTTTGAAACTTCGTTTTCCCTTAAAAATCGAATGGGGCGCGATATAGGGCTCAGTTCACGTCTGGCAGCCCTGTTTGTACTGGAAGCCCTATATATATATATATATATAAATATATATAAACTGTTTTTATATGTAGTAGGTATATAGAGTTTATTAATCAATTGTAAACAATTTTGAATATTTATTATTCTATCTGCCTCACCATGTCAAATACTCACGAGCCGCCACTGCGCTCAAACTAAATTTGCTTGCCCAGTCAATATTTAAGATAAAATATAGAAGATTGAATCTTTTGTTTTAGGTTTCCGAAATGATTATACGACCAACTGGTGAGAGAGTTTAAACTTCGTTTTATTATCAACGTGGTATTTAGTTCTTTTGTATAATTTGTTGAAATTTATATTATTTTAATATACATAATATACAGAATTCAAACAACTGATAGACTACAGACATTTGCTAAATACGTCTGTAATACATTTAATGTCTCTTAAAGTATCTGTAATACACCTTAATTAAATAAAAAAGATTATGTTGATTCATACTTTTATTTCACAAACAATTACATGCGTAATATAAAGTTTTAGTTTACACAGATTTTCTTTTAAATTTACAAAACCTCAGGCAAAGTATTAGTTTCTCGGATAGGCCTTATTGTAAGTTCAGTCACCTGAAATGAATGAAATTTAAAACAACTGAAAAACCTGAAATTTACGCTTAACAAAATTTTATAGACGGTCGACATTGTCTTTTAACACTTTCTTTATGACTTTTCATTACCTGAACGCGCAGTGGAGTACCTAACAAGTACAAAACTGCATTAGCAATGTCTTCACTCTCTAGAAATTGGGCCATTCCAGATGCCATAAACTTGTCATATTCTTCTTTAGTCATCATATCATTAGTAAGAGCGAGTTCTGTGTTAACGCCTCCTGGACTAAGATTCTGCAAAATTGTATTTATAAAAACGTTACTTATGTCATAATCAAAACATTAACATGCACTACGGCGTATTAAACAATTTCTTCAGTCTCGTAAATGTATTAGTAAATAGGAAAAAGCAGAAAATATAAATTTCTTAAGAGGATTTTTATAAAGAATTTTAGTGGATGAATAAAATGCAAAAATTAAAAGAAAATATTGCATTAAAATTACTTAGAAGTTGATGGTTCGAACTACTTTTAAAGCGATGCGGTTTTAAAACATTTTTTGTCTCTGAGATAGTCAGTACCTCTTCCAGCAGTATTTTGGAAGAATAACTCTTCTTACAGCGGGGAGCTGTTATTAATAAAGTCACGGAACACGCTGCATACACTGAATACAGATTCTCATTCCCGTGATCGTAAGTTGAAAAGACTTATAACCCAATTGGGCACTAACCACAAAAAAAAATCAGTCAGAAAATCCTCTGAGGAAAAAGATGACTTAAAAAATTGAATCGATAAAGTTTATACACATTACTGCGGCAAAAAGAAAACCCTTTTCTTCTTGGTATTATAGAACTATTTAATTAAATTAAAGATTAATTGTATTCATTTAAAATCAAACAAAGTTAATGCCAAACCAAAAATTCAATAAAACGTAACTAATGAAAATTGCTGCCCAAAAAAACAATGATTATGATGATCGTTTCGTACAATTTCAAGGACTCGTCAGGTAATTATTACTGAAACGATAATATAAAGTAATGAAAGATAACCTATACCCTCATCTCTCGTATGAAAGTGGAAGCAATCATATCACTTTAAAATTAAATCAAAGTTATCCTGAAATTATAAAACCATTTCAAGGGAGTAACCTTAAAAGAAAGCTACAATTACGATTTGAGTACAGTTTGGAAAATTATAGGTAAGTGATAGATATATGATAAAGCGACTTTTGCTCAGAGTCAATAACAAAAACTTTTGCATATCTCTTTGATTTACTTACCGTCACACGAATATTACTCTTCAAACGCGCCAATTCAAATCTCAAAGTCTCAGTCATTGCTCTTAAACCAAACTTTGATGCCGAATACATATTCATATTAGGTGTGTCTAAAAGAACATGACCAGCAACGCTATTTATGTTTATTATATATCCATCAATATTATTTTCCCTCATGATCGCCACAGCTTCTTTCGATGCAATAGCAACACCTAATAAATTCGTATCCAAAACTGTTTTCCATTTTTGAGTCTCGCCATTGTATAATGTAGTTTTTTGCCCTACTCCAGCGTTATTAACTAAAACACTAACGTTACCGACTTTCTCGGTAGTCCACCTGAAAGCCTGGTGAATATCTTCTTCTTTGGTTAAGTCAGCTCTGAAGGAGTGGAGCTTTCCCGTTTCCTTACTAAGTTCCGCTGCAAGTTGATCTATTCTTTCTTTACGTCTGGCCAAGCCAACAACCTATATTTTAAAATAAAATTAATGGTAGTCCATGCTTTCTCAATACTAAACAAATACCATTTATTATATGAATAACATATAATATGATAATCGATTTACAATTTGTGCCAGTCTATTGATTTATACTTGATTGATTTATTGTTGTTTCTGTATGTATAAGTATATAACAATAAAAATATTATTTAGAATGCAAAATTAATTTATTTTCAAGAAGAATGATCCGGTGAGAAGTGAGACTCAACCATCAGTACCATCTTTGGGAAAAACGCTATATTATAGATCTGCCATCTTTTCTACGTTGACAGGTGTAACTTGTATAATTTATAACATTTGATTTTAAAAATACAGCACGTGAATAAAGAGTTTAACTGGAAAATGCATACATTGTTTATTCCAGTAAGTACATGCTATGCATGTGACTTCTTCACACAGCCCGAAGAAGCCACAGCGTTGGTGAAACAATTGTTACTATTTTTCAATAAAGATATTTTGTGAAAATCACGCAATAGACTTTTCTTGTTTGGTTATGCAAAGTTAATTTATTTTCATAGAAGATGATCCAGTGAGAAGCGATACTCAACCTTCAGGACCATCTTACGGAAAAACACTATACTCTAGTTTTGCCATCTTTCTTACGTTGATAGGTGAAACTTGTTTAATTTATATTTGATTTTAAAAATACGGCAGTGCAAATAAAGCATTTAACTAGAAAATGCGGAAGCTCCTTAAGTACGACCAGTAAGTTTATACAGTGAAATTAGTGCTAACTTAGTATTAGTGTTAGTGCTGCGCATGCGTAACTTAAATATCTTAGCTTCTAGGATAAACTCGGCAAGGTTTCTCTATGTCAAATTGAGATCTTAATGAAACGCTGTAGGTAAGTAGACCACGTTAAGACTTGAAAATAAAAATTTTTTATGCCACGGAAAATCACTCTCAAGGGACGAAACGCCCTTCGAAAATTGATATTTTGTTTTCTTTTTGACTTAGCTCTTGTGTGGAAGAACGTCGGATAAAAATTCTCCAACGGCAAATATTATGCGAACTATTGCAGCGTTTGAGTGATAAAATCAAAAAAAATCGGCCGCATTTAGCGAAAAAAAATGTTGTTTCATCAAAGACAATTCACCAATTCACACATCTGTCATCGCGATGGCCAAAATCAATGAACTAAAGTTCGAATTGCATCTGCATACACCCTATTCGCCAGATTTAGCCCAATCGGATTATTTTCTATTTCCAAACTTAAAACAATTGCTAGCTGGTAAAAAAGTTGCCAACAATGGAGATGGTGTCTGCGATTGCTGAATATTTTGAGAAACTCAACGAGTCCGACTAGAAACAGGGTATAGAAGCTATTAAGAAAAGCTGGGGAAAGTGTATCGAGTTAAAAAGACAGTACAAGGGTGGTCCCATAAGTACCCGGCCTGACCTAAAGATGGTGGTAGTTGTTTGAAAAATATCACTGTATTAGAAAGTACACAATCTATAAAGCATATGTTTCAAGTATGAAGACGCCACGTTGTTTAGTATTTGTTTGGCAACCATCAATAGTGAACGTTTTCAGTGAGTTTGTAAAAATGGAGAAAATTGGTCATCGTTACGTGATACAATACTTTTATTTGAAAGGCTTCAGCCCAACCGATATAAAAGCTGAACTGGATTCTATTCTGGCTGAGTCCGCTCCTTCGGCGAACATTCCAATAGCGAAATATTGGGTAGCAGAGTTTAAACGATGCCGTACGGGCTGCCAAGACGAACATCGCAGTTGTCGACCAAATGAGGTGTCCACAAAGCGGTACTGGATGATCGTCGACTGAAAGTGCGCGAGTTAGCAGACATAGTAGACATTTAAAAAAGGGCGGTACATCGCATATTATCTGAAAAGTTGGACATGAGAAAGCTGTGTGCAAGATGGGTGCCGCGTTTGCTCACACTCGAGCAAAAACAGCGTCGTGAAGATGTTTCAATTGGGTGTTTAGCGAAGTTTAACAGCAACAAAGCAGACTTTTTGCGCCGTTTCATAACCACGGATTAAATATGGGTCCATAACTTCACATCCAAAACTAAAGAACAATCAAAACAATGGACTCAAAAGGGAGAACCGGCTCCAAAGAATGCGAAGACCGTTTCATCTGCAGGCAAGGTCATGGCATCGGTTTTTTGGTATGTGCGTGGAATAATTTTCATTGACTTAAAAAACAGAAAAACTATCAACGACGAGTATTATGAGAACTTATTGCAACGTTTGAGAGAAGAAAACAATCAAAAACAGCCGCATTTGGCTAACAAGAAAATGTTGCTTCATCAAGACAATGCATCAGCTCACAAATCCGTTATTGCAATGGTCAAAATTAATGAATTAAAGTTTGAATTGCTACCTCATGCGCCCTATTCGCCAGATTTAGCCCCCTTGGATTATTTTCTGTTACCAAACTTGAGAAAATAGCTCAGTGGTCAAAGACTTTCTAACGATGAAGGAGTGATGTCGGCAGTTAATGGCTATTTTGAGGAGCAAGACAGTTCTTATTATAAAAAGGGTATCGAACTTATTGAACATCGCTGGGAAAAGTGTATAGAGTTGAAAGGAGATTATGTTGAAAAATAAACGTATTTCTTTCCAAAATTTTTTTTTGTTAGGTCGATCACTTCTGAGACCACCCTCGTGTGGAAAGGAATAAAAATTTTTTCCCAAATTTTATGTGTTTTCTTTGTTAGGTCGAGTAGTTCTGGGACTATCCTCGTAATTAAAAATTAAGTATATAATTTACAATAGTTGGAGATTTTTTGTTGCATATCATATTATGTATCTATGTATATACATATCATGTATTGAGACGCGAAGTATATTGATGATTCATTATTTATTGTTTACATGTACTTAAAAAAATATATAAGTGGTATATAGCATGTAAACACTGTATCATCGTGAAAAAGATTATACAATCTACGTTATGACTAATTAAAAATTTACATAATGCCAGTCACATCCAATGTTATGATTCTGATACAATCTTTTTTATCAACTTAACAGTGACAGTGCAATTTGATAACCTTTTAATTATTATATGTATTTTGGTATGAGTAAGTATTTACCATTATATTAAATAAAAGCGATATGTGAGTCGTTTCTCCAAAATTAAATTTTGTTTCTTGTAAAAAAATCACTGTTTCCTCATTTTATTACGAGAGCCGTTCTGTTTCCACTGAGCCTAGTAAAGTAACACATTTTTTAATTATTTATAAGTATTGCTCTCAACAATCAACACATTTTTCATCAGTGAAAACCAGTTTTCAAAACATTTTCTTCAAACTTTCCCCATTAGTTTAATAAAAAATAACTCTGCTGTCGACATCTTGACTAAAATACGTTTCGATTATTCAAAAGCTCATCCACGCATTGTTCTCTTCGGGCGTGATATCGTATCGCGACGTATTTCATTTCTATTCGAAAGGCAGAAGACTAGTTTCTTTTCAATTATCAATAGATATGTATGAAATGTGAAACTGGTAACTTAACATTTACACGTGGAAACTAAAAGAAATTCTTAAGTGCTAAGTTTGAACTATATGGGGAATAGCCCATTATTTTCACTTCTTGAACATTCAAATACTCTCGAGCGTTATCGTTTGCAAGATGGTCCTTTCTCTTGTACGTTTTATATGGAAAGTTTGGACAAATTAAGGCAAACAAACTGTAACGTATCGTTCTATATGGCTTTCCACAATTACAACTGAGATGGAACCTATTAATTTTCAAAGGTCCAAACTATTAATTGTTGCTTTTTTAGAGCAGTATATTCTTCACGTGTAATCATTATAGGTGAGCCCAATGGAACGTATAATATCAATTATACGTTTCACTGGCAAAACGACCAAGTTTAGATCTGTACCATTCACACAGTGAGGAATCCAAGGGTAGCAGGGATTACAGATCTTTAAATGTTTATGTAAAGCAGTATTAATTGTTTTTACACTAGTCGCTAGAGTTACTTGAGTACTTTTTGCAATAATATTCCGATCCTCTTGAATCATGCCACGAACAAAACCGGTATTCTTTTCGCTAATAAAAAATAACTTTTGCCTTAGAATTTTGAAACGTGTCATTTAAGAAATGTCGATTATTTTGAAATTTATTATATCACCGCTTTAGAACATGATTTGACATCAAAGGCTCTATTGATTTCTTGGAAACATTTCTTGCGGTTTGAGTCTCGCTTGAAATTGTAAAAATTACAGCTTGATAATGCTCTTTGTTCAATTCCATGCTTTTTTGCGATTATTTTAAGCTTGTGTAGTTTGAAAATACTCAATTATATTTATTTTTCAACTGCTGGGTTAAAATATCAAACAAAATTTGTAGCAAAATATCATGGCCTGCTAATATCTACGAAACTTCTTAGAAGTGTGTTTGCATGTAAACTATATTAATAAATACATTATATACATATACGAGGGAGCGTTTTTATATTCTCGGAATGAGCGGGTTGTAGAGGGGTGAGTAGGCGCATTGGGGGCGTGGCCTGTGCAACGACTCATGATTAGTATAAATACGAAGTTTCATTGTTATTAGACAGTTAGTCTTTGAGCTATCGTCAACCAAGTAACATAATCAGGAGTGAAAAGTGAAATATGGAAAAAATCGAATATCGTGCCGTTATAAAGTTCCTTACCAGGCAAGGAAAATCAGTCGCGACCATAATGAATGAGATGTCATTGGTTTACGGCAACTCTTGTCCAGGAAAAACCATGGTGTACAAGTGGCATAGTTTATTTAAACAAGGAAGGGAATCCCTTGAAGACGACCCGAGACCGGGCAGGAGCATTGAGGTGACCACGCCAGCACTTATCCAAAAAGTTGAACAAATTGTACTCGAAGATGCTCGACTAAACAAGAAACAATTCGCAGAAATGGTTGAAGTATCCGATACAACAATTTTTAAAATCCTACACGATCATCTCGGCATGTCTAAGGTCAGCGCAAGATGGGTGTCGAGAATGCTCACGCCGCCACAAAAACAACAGTGCCTAGAGTGTTCGCGTGCATTTTTGGACCTCTGTAATGAAGACAAGGATGGTGTATTGAGTGGAATTATTACTGGAGACGAAACTTGGGTTCATCATTATGAACCTGAGTCCAAACAAGACTCCATGCAGTGGCATAAAAAGGGCACAGCACCTCCCAAGAAATTTAAAGTGTCACAATCAGCTGGGAAACTCATGGCAACGGTATTTTGGGACTCGGAAGGAATATTGTTGATTGATTATAAAGATGAAGGTGTTTCTATAACCGGAGAATATTAGGCTTCAATATTAGAGCGGCTAAAAGAAGCCATTAAAGAGAAAAGATGGGGAAAATTGACAAAAGGTGTTCTGCTTTTGCACGACAACGCGCCCGTCCACAAGAGCCGCGTTGCGTTAGCTGCCCTGCATAAGGTGGGCTTCGAAATTGTGAATCACCCACCCTACAGCCCAGACCTGGCCCCGAGTGATTATTACCTGTTTCCGAAAATGAAAAAAGAGCTGCGGGGTAAGAAATTTACTGCCGATGATGAAGTCAAGGAGGCAGTTTCGGCGTATTTTGCAGATAAAGAGAAATCATTTTTTTATGAGGGTATAAATAAATTAATTGAAAGATGTGAAAAATGTATCCGTCTTGCAGGTGAATATATTGAAAAAGAAAAATAATTTGGTTTCTTTATTTCCACCCCTTGTCCCCCATTCCGCGAATATAAAAACGCTCCCTCGTATATATATATATATATATATATATATATGTGTATATGTATATGCCTTGAGTATAAAGTATCAAACATCGACATAGCCTTAAATACCGATCGAATAATAAATTTTTTTAAAGAAAACTTTTCGATTAAATAATTTCTGAAAGCTTGTGTTAAAAGAAGAAATGATTATTTTGTCATTAATGATTGTCGTTAATTACCATGAAGGAAGAACTGCTACAGCATCCACCGACCACGAAAAGCGAAAATTCTAGGAGAAATTTTGAATTTAACAGCAAAAGTATTCTAAAGTAGTAGATGTTGTGGGAATATTAACTCCTGTACGGACAACGCAAAGACACATTTTCCAAAAATTGCAAAATGAAAGCTTTTTGATTAAATAATTTCTGACAGCTTCTGGTAAAACTATTAACATGAAACGATTATGTTGTCATTAATTACCACGAAGGAAGAACTGCTACATATCTCACCGGATCATGAAAAGCGACAACTCAAGAATAAACTTTAAATTTAGCAGCAAATGCTTAATTAGAGATGTCGTGGGAACATAAACAACTGTACGAACACTGCAAAAAACTTTAAAACACTTTCCAAAGACTGTGAAAATAAAGCTCAAGAAGAAACCTGTTTTAACCGTTACGAATAGAAATGAACGGTTAAATTTTGTCGAAGCCTACAATACTTTGAAAGGAAATGTTATTTCTAATGAAGGAAAAAAATGTTTTACCCTTAATGGTCCTGACGGTTTTTGCTATAATTAACCAAGATTTGCGCAAAGAAACTAAAACGTTTTCTCGAAAACCTCAAGGAGATTGAGGAGTTATGGCATGGAATACAATTTCATATACTGGAGCTGTCAACATTGTGTTTGCTGAATAATTACCAAGTGCTGGAAAATATTTTGAAAACTCAAAATGGAACAAAATATGGCTATGCAAGATTTCACTTTTTAGCTGGACAATGCGCCCTCACAATGGTCGTATTATAGAAGGTTTATTGATTCAGTGAATGGTTCATTGTTTTAGAAGTGACACTATTATCTTGATCACCTTTATCACGTGGCTTGACCATATTAAAAAACGTTTTGAAAATAGCTTGCACGTAAAATTTATGCCAGTGGAAGGCAGTTTCAAAGTCTAAACCAGCAAGAGGAAAGACAGTTTTGGAACATTTATTAAAATTGTATTTATTTAGAACCGCATTAAATATATGTAGTTAAAATTGGATTATGTAATTAATATTATTTACAAAAATTAAAACAGGATCTTATTTGCGCATTCGTTAATCTCAAATCAAGTGTCGTGGAGTATAAAACATAAAAATAAAATGTTTTTTTTTAAATCATTCGAACTGGTAATGAAAATCTGTTATAATCATACTATTTACATTACATAAACGTTTATTATTATTGCCTTTATATTTTTAGCACCAGTAAATTTTGTTTAATTAATATTATTTTCATAAATCATCGCTATCAGTCAAGTGTCAAGGATGATAACGTCTATTATGTAGAGAAACGTATGCCAGCAGCGAACGTTCAAATTCTACTACTGCATTTTTAGATCAGCAAATAAATATAGTACATAATTAATAATTTATTAAATAAATATTAGGTGCGCAACTAAGTTCTCGCTGTTTTTTTGATGAAAATGCAACTTTATTGTGAAAAAATGTTTACAAATGAATCATTCAAAATATTGCCCACCGCTAGCGACAACTTTTACCCATCTTTCTGGCAGAGCTCGAATACCGTCATGGTAGAAGTGTTCGTCTTTTTAGGCTATCCACGAATTAAGCCATTTTGAGATGTCTTCATATGAGTGGAACTGCTGATTAGGCAGACCATGTGCCATCGAACGGAATAAGTAATAATCGGACGGCGCAATATCTAGGGGATATGGCGGGTGGACTAGGACCTCCCATTTGAGCGTTTCTAAGTAGGTTTTAATGGGTTTGGCAACGTGAGGCCGAACGTTTTTCGTGCCTCTGCTCGTATTGTGGCCGCTTTTCGCGCAGTGCTCGGCTCAATCGCATCAATTGAGTTCGATACCGTTCCCCAGTGATGGTTTCGTTCGAATTCAACAGCTCATAATAAATAACACCGCCTTGGTCCCACCAAATACACAGCAAAACCTTCCCAGCGTGAATATTCGGCCGAACCGACGACGTAGATGTATGACCAGGCAGTCCCCATGATTTTGTTCTCTTTGGGTTGCTGTAATGATTTTTCATCACCCGTAACGAGGCGATGAAGAAAACCTTTCCTTTTTTGCCGCTGGAGCAGTTGTTCACAAGCGAAAAAACGACGCCCAGCGTCTCTTGGCTTCAAATCATAAGGAACCCAAGTTCCTTGTTTTTGAATCATTCCCAACGCATGCAATCGCTGGGAAATGGCTTGGCGGTAACTCCTAATGCTAAAGCAAGCTCTTTTTGCGTTTGGCACGGATCCTCATCGAGCAATGGCTCCAATTCAGCGTCTTCGAAGGTTTTTGGTCTTCCTTCACGCGAACGGTCCTCAACATCGAAATCACCATCTTCGAAGCGACGGAACCAATCACGGCACGTTGCTTCACTTAGAGCAGCATCTCCGTAAACTTTTTGGAGTTCTCGATGCGCTTCAGCCGCCGTTTTCTTCGAATGAAAGAAGAAAAGCAACCTTTCCCGCAAATGACGATTATTTGGCACAAAATCAGACATATACACACAACCAAAAGTATATGACGCAAAAACAAAATCACTAATGTGTCAAAGCGGTTTGTTTACCATATGTCTAAGACTGGTTTATGACGTTTTGGTTATGTCACAATCGACCAGCACTTACTACTGGAGCCACCTCTTGAAAAACAGCGAGAACTTGCGCATCTAATAAATAATTAAATTGACATAAAATTTTAAATGTTTATTTCCCGTTATATAATCATCGCGCCATAATGGAGATTGATTATAAATAATATTTAGGAAAAAGATTTTTATTTGAACTTACTGATATAATGCACATCTCTATTTTTTACTTTGAAAATAAAATGTGTATACTTTAAGGTCCTTTTTGATGAGCATTATTGCAGAGATATTAAAAATAATTATTCTGTGTTGTTGATGACGTTTACTGAAAATAATTAGTGACTTACAATCATTCCTTCTTTAACCAATGCTTTGGCTATTGCCGCTCCAATTCCGCAGCTCGCCCCTGTTACAATTGCGACTTTGCCCTTCCACTTGTCCATTTTTAAAGCACAACTCGTACTGACATATGTTCTCGTTTGTATGTGTGTATATATGTACTTGTATATATATATATATATATATATATATATATATATATATATATTATCATGATAACGCATGTTATCCGACCAAACATCAGTTATCATGGCCATCGTGATATTAAAAGTGACATTTATACAATCCTGCTTAAAATTCGAAGATACGGGAATGATTAAAACTTTAGTAAGTGAAATCGAAATTATTATTATTATTATTATTATAGCTTGTTACATTTTTTCATCAAGGTGTATATGAGTTTGTTACCGGTTTTGTTACAGATTCGTTTTTCTCTTCGGTTCGTTTTGGCGTTTAACTGTTTCATTTTTAATGTAGTTGTTTACTTTGCTCATATTTTGTGTACATTACTATATATCTCCGATGTTTTCGAACTAAGCCTGCAGAAACGAGTGCGCACTCATTGGCGGCGATGATATATTTCGAAAGTGGTCGGATATAACCGAAGTCGAAATTCATATGCGTATGGTATGTGTATGAATGCCGGATTAGATTAATGTTCTTTGTTATGTTCGACCAGTCTTAATAGATTTCTTAACCGTTTGTCGACATTAGAATACACTTGCACCATTATTAAATGTATTGTTTGCAATATCAACATTTTACCATATATAGTATTTTTGTGTGTAAAAGACATGTTAATAGCAAAAACACCAGTTAAATACACAACGTGATGTACCATATTGTAAATTTCTATGACTTTATTTTTATGTTAAGTGTGTTCAACATTCACAAAATATTGTAGAAAATGAAGAATTTCGAAATTTTTGGGGTAATACGTTCCGGAATGGATATCGCATTACAAGAGGGCAATTACATTATAATTTTCCTCGTGTGAAACACACGATTACATATTAAATAAAAGCAGAGGTAAAAGATCACAAATATGGCTGATGATAGACGAAACAACGGATGCAAGAAAGAATAGTACTTTAAATGTGCTAGTGCGCACCTTAAAAGGCCATGAGATTTCCTTGGCTCTTCTTTTACGTAGTAGAATATTACAGAAGACAATTGCAAACTGGGTAATATTTTACTGTGTCGAATAGATTCTTCGATCAGATGTAATGTGTGTAACGGTCGAGTTACATGTAGTGAAGCGGGATACTCACGTTTAAGGAAATGTCCCGCGGAAAGCATTGACGAGTCGGAATTAGTAACGGTCATCACTACTTGGTTTGTTGCTATTTCAAAATTTTGTTGTGTATTTAATACGACGCTATGAATAGCTTCGCCAGTACACTTTGACAATCTATTACTTGCCAGTGTACGTGCTATGATATTCAGAATAGAATTTTGTTTTACAGTCTGTAATCTCATCGCAGCATAACCACTTTTTTTTATTTTTTAGAGAAGATTTAATACTGATCTCAATTTTTTCGCGCACAGAAGGTAAATAGTTTCTTAACGTTCGAGCTCTTGGCAATACATAGTCTGCATTGTATGTACTTCAAAAACAGATAGTACCTGCTATCTGTTGGTAGTTCACTCGCCTGTCCTCGCCAAGCATTTTCCTCACAGTAGTAACGTTTTCCTCCGTAACTAACTTTCGTAACCTTCCAGGTCTCTCAGCATCCTCCACAGTTAAATTGCCCCTTTAGAATTCTCTATACCACCTGAATATCGTTGTGCGATGTGGATAAATATCACCTAGTGCAAGAGTCATTTCTTCGAAGCACTGGCTTATGTTTAAACCACGCACGAAATTATAACGCAAAACTGCCCTTATCTCATTTCGTGACCACGATGCCATCGCAAGCACTTTACACTCTCACTGCTAATGAATAACTGAGCCCATCGACATGGCGCGGCGGCTACTATGCACGTATGAACATGTCTCAACATACAGCAACAAGCAGCTTCCTATGATTCACTGTTGCGTCATATTGCAAAACTTTCCTAGTATCCTCTGTATTGGGTTGGCAACTAAGGACTTTCGGTTTTGTAGTATAAAATAAAACACTTTTTTTTTAAACAAAGAATAGTTTTTAATCAATTATATATTTTCCATTTTGCTCACTGACCTTTTGCCATCTTTCTTTCAGCTGCATGATTCCGCGCTCATAAAATTTCTGGTCCTTATCAGCAAAAAACTGAACCAGCTGCGAGTGAAGGTCATCGTCATTTGTGAAAGTTTTACCATTCAAAGAATTCTGCAAACTTCGAAATAAATGATAATCAGATGGTGCTAGATCAGGGCTGTATGGGGGATGTGGCATCACTTCCCAGCCAAGCTCCAATAGTTTCCCACGAGTTGCCAAAGATGTGTGAGGCCTTGCATTATCTTGGTGGAAAACTACACCTTTCCGATTTGACAATTCTGGCCATTTTTCTTTGATTTTTGAGTTTTATTAATTGTTGACAGTAAACATCAGAATTGATCGTTTGGTTCCTTGGCAGCAGCTCAAAAAACACAACACCTTTGTAATCCCACCAAACTGACACCATGATCTTTTTTGGATGCAATTCAGCTTTCGATGTGGTTTGAGCTGGTTTATCGTGTTTGCTCCATGATCGTTTTCGAACTATGTTACAGTACAGGACCCATTTTTCATCACCAGTGATGATTCTTTTTAAGAAAGGGTCGGTTTCATTTCGCCTAAGGTGCATATCGCAAAAGTTTATTCTTTGTGTTAAATGAATTTCTTTCAATTCGTGAGGTACCCAAATATCAAGCTTCTTAACTAGCCCAAGACATTTTAAATGTTTTTCAATTGTGTGCGATACATGTAGCCTCTCCGCAACCTCTTGAACAGTTATATGACGATCCTCGTCAATTATGACTTTGATTTGGTCATCATCAACTTCAGTAGGCCGACCAGAACGATGCTCATCTTTGAGGGAAAAATCTCCAGAACGGAATTTTTTATACCAATTCTGATACGTGCACTCTGTTAAGCAATTAGCACCATAAACTTCACATATCTTTTTGCGAGCCGCAGCAGCTTTCTTTCCTTTACGGAAATAAAATAGTAAAATATGTCGAAAATGTTCGTTTCTGCACTCCATTTAAAATTAACCCACAACTAATAGCTTTAATAAAAATCACGCACTACTTGCTTCTGAAGTTACGTCAATGTGACTAGTATCACGCGACAAACGGTAAAGTACAGCACTAACATACGTTATACAAAAAATAAAGCAATGCTCTCTATCAGTAAAAACCGAAAGTGCTTAGTTGCCAACCCAATACATTATGTCCGTTAAGAAAAGAACCATTCATCTTTGTTGGCTGATGCGTGCTTAACACTAGCCAAAGTCTAAGATTACTAGGTTTTAAACAATTTTAGACTTAAACTAAATGAATATTATTTACTTAAAATTTTTAATGAGTATTTTTAAAAAGTACTTAACAATTGAAGGAATCATTATTCTTATTAACAATGAAAGTCATTAATTTCAATGATACTGATTATACTGGGTGAGCAAACTCAAGTGAAGTGTGGTGGTATCATAAAGATCCCTAGTTTCATCTTTTTTAGTTTTCGTAAGTTGTCCATAAGAATTTCTGAGTATTACCGATACGCTGTTTTTACTTACTTACGTATTTTTGGTTAAATTATTTAGTTCGTTTTTTATTTAATTTTGTTTTCCCTCGTATTTTGACTAATTTTCTGGCTATTGTAAGTACATTTGTAAATTTGTCAAATGTCAAGAACCGTGTGAAAATAATTTGCTATAAAATTATTTAGCCAACTTTTGAAATTGAACTAGGGACCTTTATGATACCACCACACTTCAGTTGAGTTTGCTCACCCAGTAGTTATGCACAATTTCCATTTGTTATTTGTTGAAATGAATAATAAAAAATTAATTCTTTTAATCTTTATATTTCGCCTCATCTATGCTGTATGTATGTATGAATATGTAAATACTGTAACTATTTTAATGAACCAGTTAGTTAGGCATTTGTTTCTCGTATAGGTCGAATTACAAGTTCGGTCACCTAAAATTAAAATGATTAGAGGAATTACATTTCGAAACCAAAGTGTTATTTATTACCTGAACTCGTAATGGAGTACTTAACAGATACAGAACTGCATCAGCTATATCTTCGCTTTCTAGCATTACCATTTCGTTAGATTGTATCATTTCTTCAAATACTTCTTTTGGCAGGAAACGGTTAGCAAAGAGAATTTCGGTATTTACAATACCAGGGCTGAGACTCTATAAGATTTAAGAATGAAATTCTGTAGAATTAAAATTAAAGAATTTTACGGTTTGAAATTTCAACAATTCAGACAAATTCTGAACTTTCAAGTTCGTTAAAATAATTATCCACAAATGTCGTTGTCAGTAAAAATTTCTGACACTGAATCTGATCGTGTTAAACCCTGCGAATAATTTCCTTACAACAACAAATCGAAACCTAATTCGCTAATTTTTCTATAGCAGCAATGTGTGTGTGTGTGTGGAAAACTACTTTCTTTTTGAATAGACCAGGACGCTTTTCATTACTTTCTGGGTTTAATCGGTCTAAAGAACTGATATGCGGCTTTTGGAAGGTAGTAAATAAGATGATTACCTTTTGCATCACAAGAAATGGAAGCCATTACCTTTCGTGCACATGGAACAGCCATCGCTTTCTTTGAAAGAGGAGAACCACTGTGTCATCACTGTTTAGACTGTTGTTTTGTTTCGGGCATATAATGATGAACCAAAGTCTCATGTGAGGTGATAAGTCGACGCATAATGTATATTTTGTTCTATTGAAAAATTTGCATTCGCACCTTTTTTAACGATTCTGAACAGTAGTAGCACTCACCTTGCAGACAGCTTCTTAAAAGCCATCTCTTTGTTATATATATTTATATATAATAAACAAGGAACTAGTAGGTAATTCGGTCTGTGAACTGAAAGACTTGATATTTTTTTATGTCTAGTTAGTGTGTGGCTTTGATAATTTTCTTGGTTCTCCTGAAGGAGCCACCATGCAGTGGCGAAATATAGAGAGTCTAAAGAAAAAAATATCAAGTCTTTCAGTTCACAGACCAAATTACCTACTAGTTCCTTGTTTATTATCATTAGTATGGTCGTTAAACCTTCCTTCAGATTATCATATCTGTATATATATATACTGTGTGTTCTTAAGAGATTTCTTTAACACCATGCACTTCTGTAACAATTTCCGGTATACCAACAGATTTTGGACGTAGACTATGGAGTGCATCTTCAACTGTTGTACGACCATGTTTGAACGTTTATCGACAATAAAATAAGGAGATCAAGTTTTGCAAACCATCCTCCACCTTGTTATGAATATTTGTTGCTGGTAAGTCTTTTAAGAGGAAGTATTTAATGTACGAATTTGAACACTATCCATGTCGTGAAAAACTCCGAGGTATTCTTAATTAACCAATCACAATGAAACATATAAACATAACAATCTGACATTTAACAGTCGATGTTGCCAGGGAGACGACCTGTCAGCATATCACAAAAATCGTCTGAAACTGCGCCATATACCCGTCCTTTTGTCCTCTTCAGTTATAATTCTTTTCAGAAATGTATTATTTTCTTCACGATCTAACAGCAAATTACAAACACCAATGCGACGGAGAAAATCCCTTTCTTTGAAAACATCTGCCATCCAAATATTTAGCTTTGATGTGAAAAGTCGTTTTACATGATCATGAACAGTTGACACAGACAAATTTAATCTCGAAGCAATTTCTCATGTTATTCTGCAGTTTGATTCAATCAGTACTTAGTGTTGTCCTCATCATCTTCAACTGACCACCCAGAATAAGCTTCACTCAACTATTTTCATGCTACAACTGTGTCCTAACCATTTCGGTAATAAGAATGCAAAGTATGCCGAAAGTGTTCGTTTTTTTTTTCATTTTCAAAATCACTGCAAAAACGAACACTAAGATTCAAAAACTTTTTTATAAATTGAAATTGAAATGTGAGATGCGAAAATATACAATGACAGTAGGCTTTAGAAGGAGGTTGAGTAATTGAAAATACAACGAACGAGTCTCTCTCTCCGAACAACCTAAACGTGATTATGTTTGAACTAAGGAATAATAAATTTAATTTTTATTACAATTACTTACCGTTATGCGAATATTACTCTTTCGACGCGCCAATTCTACTCTCAAAGTTTCTGTCATCGCCGTAAGAGCGTGCTTCGATGCTGTGTACATATTAAGACCGGGTGAATTTACAACTACATGGCCAGCAATACTGTTTATGTTTATTATGTATCCATCAATATCATTTTCTCTCATAATTTTTACGGCTTCCCTCGACGCAATGGCTGTGCCAAGCACATTCGTGTCAAGAATATTTCTCCATATTTCAGTATCGCCATCGCATAAATCACTATTTTGTAGAATACCTGCGTTATTTATTAAAACACTAACCGGCCCAACATTATCGGTAGTCCATTTAAATGCCTCAACTATTTCATCCTCTTTTGTTATGTCTGTTTTAATTGAAAAAATGTTTCCCTCTTCACCGGCAAGCTTATCTGCAAGTTGATCTACCCTTTCTTTTCTTCTAGATACACCTACGACCTATACATTTACAAAGAAATATAAATGCTTACACATAATGAATTAATTCATGTAACAGTTTTACTTTGTTAAAACTATATACTGCAGTTATTAATTTGAAAGAAGGATCTCTGTATAATGTAAATATGGTAGACTTGCCTGCATTCCTTTCTTCACTAGGGCTTCAACTATTGCTGCTCCGATTCCAGAACTAGCACCTGTCACAATTGCGACTTTACCCTTCCATTTTTCCATGTTTAAATCACTTAAAACCGCCGAAAATAAAGTTATTACCGACAGATGTTTGCCAACCGCTCTATGTATATGCTCTCTTATCTCCTTGTGTAAGGAATTTTATACAAGCCCCTCGTCGAGGGGGCGAATTACGGAAACAGAATCTAAAAATAGACACAGTAATATGATACGAAAACAACAAACGTATATTGGTGGCAAAGTACAGTCCCTTAATTTCTCTATTTCTGAATGGATTTAAATAAATTTGGTAATTGAATAGCATTAGAAAATTACCATACCTACAATTGACAATGACGTGAATTTTCAAAATTCAAATTAATTATTTTTGCTTAATTTGAATTTATGTACCATTTTGCATCTAACAACACGTCTTTAATCGGTTTTTATTATTGTGATTACGAAAATTTTAATGTTTTATTTATATGCGAGTTGTAGTAAGTTTTAGAACAATTTTTAAAAATCCCACATTTAGCAAAAAAGCCTTTATTCTCACAATTTATACATTAAAATACATAAGATTTGCATAATGCTTGAACATAACGTGCACACACAATACACTACCGGTCATATTTTTTTGCCCACCCCAATTTTATGTGTTTCCTGAAATACGGATAATCTTTCGAAAAATCTGTATTATAATTATTCAACAATATTATTAGTGGAAGTAATTCCATATAAATTTCTACGAAAATCTTAAATTGTTTATGATATATCGTAAAGGTGTCATAAATTGGAAAAATACCATAAATATTATATAGGCTAATCCCTACAGTATTAACAGTTTTACCTGCATTTCCGAAAGGTATTACCAATATTCTGTTATTGTACTATTCTACTAACTAATTACAATATTAGGATGTGTTATTCAAAAAGGAAAATAAATTTTATGTCAGTCATCGTTCATCTTTTGTTGCAAAAACAGTGAAATAGAGAGTTATGAATATTTTAATGCAGTTGAAGTGCCTGCTACGATAAATGCTTATCATCGTACGGGTAAAAGTAATCGCGAAATTGCAAAAGAATTACGATTAAATCGCAGAACTGTTGATTATAACGTTAAAAAATTTGAAGAAAGTGGTACATTTTCCAACAAAAGAAGATCTGGACGACGCAAAGCGACGACATCTGCAGATGACCGGCATCTAATACGGATAAGTAAACGCGATAGACGAAAAACAGCACCAGAAATTGCTGCCGAAATGAATAGAACTAGTGTGTCAACGGTACAGAGAAGATTAAGGCAAGCGGGTTTATACGGAAGAATTGCTCTGCGAAAACCACGAAAGCAAAACAAGATAAAACGACTAAATTGGGCTAAAGAACATAAGAATTGGACGATTGATCAGTGGAATAATGTGCTGTGGACAGACGAATCGAAGTTTGAACTTTTCGGTAGTAAAAGGCGAATATTCGTAAGAAGATCCGCAGGAGAAAGAGTACTGCCAGAATGTATTGCGCCTACCATAAAACATGGAGGAGGTTCAGTAATGATTTGGGGGTGTTTTGGAGGAAGATCTGTAGGCGATCTCGTCAAAATTGAGGGAATCCTATAAAAAGAAGGCTATAAGGAAATTTTAAAAAATAACGCCGTTCCTTCAGGACTAAGGATTCTTGGTGAAAACTTTGTATTTCAACAGGACAACGATCCGAAACACACTTCTAGATTGTGTGGCGATTACTTGCGTCAACTAGAAGAGCAAGGGCAAATCTCTATAATGGTATGGCCAGCTCAAAGTCCTGATCTGAACCCAATAGAGCTTCTTTGGGAAGAATTGACCCGGAAGGTTCGAGAACGTGCTCTATCATCCACCACTGTGCTGTGGGAATAACTTCAAGAAGCCTGGGCACAAATTACAGAAGATACACTGCAAAAATTAATTGAAAGGATGCCGCGGTTATGTGCCGCATATCAAAAATAAAGGTGGGCACATTGATGAGAGCAAAATTTAATAATAATTAATGATAGAGTTTTTATATAAGAAAAATGTAACTATTTTATGTTTATTTTACACTATCGTATTGGTACAATAAAAAAATTTTCAGTACACATTTGATAGTTTAATAATTTTGGCTAAAACTAAGGGTGGGCAAATAAATATGACCGGTAGTGTACATACATTATCATATAATCAGCTAACTGAATCTTTTACGTGCGGGAAATAGTAGAGAAAATTGTTCAAACGAGCAATATATACAGGCGGATCTTCTATGCACGTAAGAATTCTCTCTCTAACCAGACAGATTCAGATGCGAAATCTTTTTGTTTTCGTCACGAGCCGTCAGGCTGTAATGAAGCAAAACGTTGTCGTTTTCTAGGAAGCCAAATACAAGGATAGTTTGACCAGTAGTGAGAATGACACATAGGTGATAAAACAAATGCACTGTAATTTAGGTTGGCTATTTATATGTTCACATTCCGATATTTAGATAAATCGGTTGATTAATTTTTTTTTGACAGCTGATTGAAAAAGAAGCAACACGTCGTTTTGTTAACATGGAAAAAGCAGAATATCGTGCGGTGATTAAATACTTCGTAATTAAGGGTATGAAAGCTACCGAAATAAAAGATGAGTTACGGGAAACATTAGGTGAATCTGCTCCATCATCCGCCACAATAAGCAAATGAATTTAAACGTGGTAGAACAAGCTGTATTGATGAAGCGCACTTTGAAACATCCAAAATCGTGACTTCTAAGGAAATGATTATAAAAATCCATAATATTATTTCGCAAGATCGACGACTCACAGTGAGAGAGATAGCAGATATGGTAAACATTTCAACAGAACGCGTACACCACATTTTTTTTTTCGGAAGATGAGTGCCGCGATTGCTTACGACTGATCAAAAGTTCACTCGTTTGCGCATTTCCAATGGGTGTTTGGACCTTTATAAGTGGAATCTGGTTGATTTTTATAGGCGATTTGTTACTTGCGATGAAACTTGGATACACTACAGTACACCCGAAACTAAACAACAGTCGAAACATCACTTTATCGGCAAACAAGGTGATGGCATCAATTTTTTGGGATTCAAAGGACATTTTGTTTATTGATTACCTTCAGAAAGGTGCCACAATAAACGGACAATATTATGCATAACTTCTACAAAAATTAAATGTTGAGATTCGTGCTAAACGGCCAGGAATGGCAAAGAAAAAGATTCTGTTTCACCAAAACAACGCTCCCTCGCATACCAGCACAGTTGCGATGTTCAAAATCAACGAGTTGCATTTCCAATTAGTACCGCATGCGCCTTATTCGCCGGATCTAGCCCTTTCCGACTTCCACCTTTTTCCAAAATTAAAAACGGCACTAGGTGGAAAGAAATTGTCGTCTAACGACGAGCTTATCATCTTCGTAAATGAGTATTTTGCAAGCCTTCCGGGATCGCATTTTAGAGATGGCATAAGGGCATTGGAGCACCGTTGGATAAAATGTATATTGAAAAATAAAAATTATTTCGTATTTAAAAAATTCGTTTTTTTTTCCATTCTCACTACTTATCAAATTACCCTCGTACTCTATATTATGAACGAGATCATGCTTCGGCTGCCAGTTTTGTTTACATACCATTATCATAAAAACCGTTCTACATGAATTCGGCAGATATATTTTCTTGTACATTGTAAATCTTTTTGTGGTACTCGCTGTACATATAGCTAACTACTTATTGTTATATGTGGCAGAAGTAATTTAATTTACGTAGAAAATATTGCCAACGTTACTTCATCTATTTAAACGACTTCTTATATTCTAGTAATTTTTTTATACAATAACTCATTTTGAATCAATAGAACCGATTTGTCATGAATCTCAAGATCGGTATGTACATTGCCCGGTATATAAAAAACATACGCTTCGAATTTATCAATGTAAATTTGACATATCATTCTCAAAAAGATCAGCTTACATAACTAAAATAGCTTGATTTATGCTCGTAAGAATTGTATGCTATTTATATGCCGGGGACTGTACGTTATGTATGGTGCCATTTACTAGGAAATTATAATTGAAACTCGTAAAATAAGTTTATAATACATTTTAATTTAATGAGATAAAATACAAACACGTATTTATTTTGTGAAGATGTATGTACATATGGAAAACAAAGTTGAATGTAAGTACAAATTTGAACTTAAAATTCACCAAATGCGTCATTTAGCGTCCCTCTAAAAGTGACTTAAGGGTAAGCTCTGTCACCTGAAATGTTAAACAGTATTAACAGCGTAGAAAAAGCAAGTACTTACACAATTTCACATCAATTACATGCGAAAATTGATTTTTCGTTACCTGAACGCGCAATGGAGTACTCAATAAGTACATAACAGCATCCACAATATCTTCACTTTTTAGATATTTCATTTTCATGGTCTCCGCCATTTTCTCAAAAACTTCTTTAGACATCATGTCATTATTAAGGGCCATCTCTGTACTCACCGCTCCAGGACTAACACTCTACAAATTATAGTAATATTATTAAAAACTTAAGTGCAATAATAATTGAATTAATTCTCAAAAGTTTTTAGCAACGTTGACAATTACAAAAATCTAATTCTCGGAAAATTTGAATCAAAAAGCGCATGTTAAGCTGAATACCGAACCTCATTCAAGTATCCTAAAATACCAGTCTATCTTTCTTAACTCTTTACAATATATTTGTATACAAAACAAGCAGATGTGTTGAAATAATACTGGGTTGGCAACTAAGTACTTTCGGTTTTTACTGATAGAGAGCGTTGCTTTATTTTTTGTATAACGTATGTATGTTTGTGCTGTACTTTACCGTTTGTCGCGTGATACTAGTCACATTGACGTAACTTCAGAAGCAACTAGTGTGTGATTTTTATTAAAGCTATTACTTGTGGGTTAATTTTAAATGGAGTGCAGAAACGAACATTTTCGACATATTTTACTATTTTATTTCCGTAAAGGAAAGAAAGCTGCTGCGGCTCACAGAAAGATATGTTAAGTTTATGGTGCTAATTGCTTAACAGAGCGCACGTGTCAGAATTGGTATAAAAAATTCCGTTCTGGAGATTTTTCCCTCAAAGATGAGCAACGTTCTGGTCGGTCTACTGAAGTTGATGATGACCAAATCAAAGTTATAATTGAAGAGGATTGTCATATAACTGTTCAAGAGGTTGCGGAGAGGCTACATGTATCGCACACAACAATTAAAAAACATTTAAAATGTCTTGAGCTAGTTAAGAAGCTTGATATTTGGGTACCTCACGAATTGAAAGAAATTCATTTAACACAAACAATCAACTTTTGCGATATGCACCTTAGACGAAATGAAACCGACCCTTTCTTAAAAAGAATCATCACTGGTGATGAAAAATGGGTCCTGTATAGTAACATAGTTCGAAAACGATCATGGAGCAAACACGATAAACCAGCGCAAACCACATCGAAAGCTGAATTGCATCCAAAAAAGATCATGGTGTCAGTTTGGTGGGATTACAAAGGTGTTGTGTTTTTTGAGCTGCTTCCAAGGAACTAAACGATAAATTCTGATGTTTACTGTCAACAATTAATAAAACTGGATGAAGCAATCAAAGAAAAACGGCCAGAATTGTCAAATCGGAAAGGTGTAGTTTTCCACCAAGATAATGCAAGGCCTCACACATCTTTGGCAACTGGTGGAAAACTATTGGAGCTTGGCTGGGAAGTGATGCCACAACCCCCATACAGCCCTGGTCTAGCACCATCTGATTACCATTTATTTCGAAGTTTGCAGAATTCCTTGAATGGTAAAACTTTCACAAATGACGATGACCTTCACTCGCACCTGGTTCACTTTTTTGCTGATAAGGACCAGAAATTTTATGAGCGCGGAATCATGCAGCTGAAAGAAAGATAGGAAAAGGTCATTGAGCAAAATGGAAAATATGTAATTGATTAAAAACTATTCCTTGTTTAAAAAAAAAGTGTTTTATTTTATACTACAAAACCGAAAGTACTTAGTTGCCAACCCAATATTTGTATACAAAACTACTTTTCGTTAATTGGAAGAGAAAATACAAACATTCAAATAACAGTAGTTTACATACTTATATTAGATAATTTAATAAAGAGGAAAAAGTAAAAAGTTATTTGTTAAAAAGAGTAAAAGTGTTAAACAAGCTTTTTAATTACTTAAAACCAACTTTATGGAGATAATTGCATACCACAAATACAATTTTTGAGTGCCAACAATGATCCAGAGAAGTCGGAGAAAATGATAATGATAATTTCAGATCGATTAAGTTTAACGATGACCAAAGAAAATGTCAAAAAAGGGAGTGACTTCGTGAAAATTTTGGAAAAAGTCTTCAGTGAAATTCATGGAAATGGAATTTGGAATACCAAAACAATAATTTTTTGCATTTAAACCGAAAAATTTTATCTTAGGAAGCTGTTTGCAGTTGGCTAATTATCAAAAATTGTACTGACTTAGTACCAAAAGTCATTACAAAAACTCGAAAAGACGAAAATTTCTTGAAAACGATTATAATTAATGATGGAGCGTAGTATTTTTTATATGATCCAGAAGCCGAGCTTCGAAGTCCTGAAAAGCAATTACCAAATGGAGGAAATCCAAAAAAATCTCTCTTGGAGGAATCAAAAATTAAAACAACACTCTTAATTTTTTGGATTTCGGCGACTTTTTCACTAAGAATTCATTCCAAGTAGTGCAATTGTTAATACTAAATATTATGTTAATATTGAAGCTTTGATAGATTGTTTTATGTAATTGTTACAATTGATTCTATACTAAATAGAACCTTCGCACCGTTCGTCAATTGTCATTCTTTTGTCATTTGATGTGCTCTTTGAAAATGCAAATCGTTCTGTTTCTGTTGAAGCAGATTATTTAGAATTACTTTTATTATAAGATTATATTAAAGGAGAAGAAAAATAGAGAGGTTTCCTATTTTCCTATTATTATTTCCTGAAACATACTCATTTTCTAAAAAAATGAAGACTGTTGCAATAAGAAATAACTAATTTTCAAATCTCATTCTCTATCATCATTCATCTGCTTTAAGTTGTAACTTAAAACTATGTATATGTAGGTCCATACGCAATCTAAATATTCCATTCAACCAGAAATAGTTCCCAATTACAAATGAACAAAGTATATCATTAATTATCATGACTGTCACACGAGTATTGCTACTTGTACACTAACAACTATATATCAAGTTTAAATTACGACCCGTAAAGTCGATCTTCAGAATAAAATTACTTTCATTGGTAACAGATGCACGGCTCTATTCTAAATTAAACAATTTCAGCAAAAATAATCTGTACTATTTCAGTTATTTGATACGTTTAGAAGTAATTAGGAAAAAATTTATTTTTATTTTATAAAGTCACTTACCGTCACACGAATATTGCTTTTCAAGCGCGCCAATTCGAATCTCAAAGTCTCGGTCATTGCTGTGAGAGCATATTTCGATGCTGAATAAAGATTCAAACCTGGTACATCTAAAACTATATGACCAAGAACACTATTTATGTTGATTATGTATCCATCGATGTCATTTTCTCTCATAATTTTCACAGCTTCTCTTGATGCAATAGCTACGCCTAGCACATTCGTATCCATAACCTTTTTCCATTTTTCGGCTTCTCCATCGACTAAGTTACTTCTTTGTAGTATTCCGGCATTATTAATTAAAACACTGACGGGGCCAACGTTATTGCTTGTCCATTTGAAAGCCTTAACAATGTCTTCTTCTTTTGTTAAATCAGCTCTAAATGAGTAAAGTTTTCCTGTTTCTCCGCTAAGTTCCTTTGCAAGTTCATCGATTTGTTCCTTACGCCTAGCTAAACCAACGACCTGCACGTTTAGACAAAATTAATACATTTGAATAAATATTTTTAATTGGAGTAAAATATTACTGGGAGCAATTTGATCTATTTATAGATCCTACTTTTATAGACTTAACCCATCGGTAGACATTTTCCTATTTCGAGAGCTAATTTTTTTATCAATGAATGCCAAATATAATTGATTTTATTTCTACATGTTTGATTATAAGCATCTGATTATTCTTCGTTGTCATATTAATATAAAAATTAGACGTATTACACTCGATGTTTTGGCGAACGTACAAGGAAGATGTATTTTCTCGTGTCCTGAGAAGTTCCGTTCTTTCATCGTTTCCACGAGGTCACACTCGTAGTTTTCTGGAAGTCGTCAATAGTTTATTGAAGCAGATCATCTAGTGAGGCGCCTACTTATACGTTGCTGCCACACGTCGCGTGCGCTTGACAGCATGTGATTGGTTTCGATATCCGTGTTCTGCAGTTGGTCCGTATGATTATGTGGGAATTTGCGCTTTGTCGCTGTTCGTTTTGGTCTTATTCTGTAGATTAGCCAGAAGCGGTATCCATGTGTGGGGCAGACGTTAGCTGCCCTCACATTTATTCGGGTTGTTAGGTCTCTTCTCTATCTCGATTGCTTCTCTCATAATTCTTGTAGCTAGGTTTCACTCTTCTATCGATTTTGACGAGATTTTGGGCGAAGAGTGGAAACCCAACTACAATAATTATGAGTGATGCGATCCAGATAGAAAAGTAATCTGCCTGAACAAACGTAACGACGGCCAACATCTACCGCACACATGGATACCACTTCTGGCTAACTTACAGAATAAAACTGAAATGAACCACGACAAAATGAAATCCCCACATTCGGAGCGATGCAAAATACACAGATATCGGAACCAATCACACGATGTAAGTAAGGTAGCGCCCACCAACAAGGCAGCAACGTAGAAGTAGGTGCACCACTATGCAGAAATCAGACGATTGTTAGCTTCAGTAAGCTGTGAACCAGCTCCAGAAGGCGACGAATGCGATCTCAATGAAACGTGGAGAGAACCGTCCTCCTCAGGATACAATTCATACTTAGCTTCGAGCTCGAGAAAATACATCATATATATACCGGGTGTCCCATGACATGATTGCCACAGTTTAAGGATGTTTTACTGAAGGAATTTCAAGTAAAAAATGTTCAATGAATATGTGACTAAATCTCTATCGTAGCTGAGCTAAAGGCATTTGAAGTTTTAGATAATCATGCTAAAGCAATTCCGTACCGCTGTTGATATCGTTTTTATTAACAAATTGAGGTGGTTATGATTCATCACGACAGTAAACTTCAATTACGTTAATTTAGAATGTTTATTTTTTCGTGTTACATTACAATACTCTTAAAAGTATGTTAATTTTGTCGAATGAAGAATACGCCGATATTCACTTTATTTACGGGTTGCCTAATCAAAATAGACCAACAGCAGTTGATAAATATGATCGGCGATATCCCATTTGTAGCAATATCTATTGATGTTTAAGAGAAACGCGTAAATTTCCTACAGCTACTTCTGAATGTCCCGTGCACTAAGAACTTCCTCAAAAGAAGCAATACTTAATATAGTTGACGCTCAACCTTCAAGTAGTGTATGTGTGACTCATCAGAGAATGGAGAACAATTTCAGTTTGTATCCCAACCATATCTTACTTGTACAAGCTTTAAAACCTGGCAACTATGCATCAAGCCTTGAATGTAGTCGCTGGTTAGTGAAAAATCGATGACTTTGTCAGAAAATATTATTTAATGATAAAGCCTTCTTCACCAGAAACGGCATCATTAACACCAGAAATTCACACTATTGGGCACCTGAAAATCTATGGCCAACTATGGAATCCCATTTTCAAAATAGATTTTTGGTGAACGTTTGGTGTGGTATTATTATTGTGTGACCGTCTCATTGGTCCGTTTATAATCAAAGAACGTGTCACGATAGTTTATTTACGTTTCCTCAAAAATGACCTTAAAACATTACTAGATACGCACCTTTGCATTTTGGTAAACAAGTAACAGATTTTCTTAATCAAAATTATACGAATCAGTGGATTGAAAGAGGTTCACCAGTTGCTTGGCCGCCAAGGTAACCAGTTAAATCCCCTAGAGGATTATTATGGGGAAGGCTAAAAAATTTGGTTTATCCAGAACAGTTTGAAAACAGAAAACAACTTATTGGTAGAATTATGGATGCCACAGGAATTAATCGTGCTGATCCTAAGACTGTTTGCAAAACTACCTCTTCAATTCTAAAAAGAACTAGACTTCGTATATGGCAACTGGGTAGACATTTTGAATAAGTAATTCAATAAAGCGAGTTCTTTTTAAATGATTTTCATTGAGTTATTTTTTGCAACGGTACAGAATACTTGCATTACTAGCGTTATCTAAAACTATAGATTTGTGTAGCTCAGTTACGATAGAGTTTTGGGCATATGTTCATTAGATGTCTTTAATTAAGTAACATATTCTTAAACTGTAGCAATCATGTCATGTGACACCCGGTATATCTATATATCGTTAAACAATTAAAATGTTATAATTTTTATTTAAAATTCAAATATATAGATGTTAGACAAGTATGACATAAAACAATATAACACCACCTTTCTCTTTAATTAAAGATATTGAAATAAAAGGAAAAATAACCTTGATTCAATATGTTAAATATATTTATAGATCCTTGAAGAAAATCAATATTTGATTGATGAAAAGAGAGGTTTCATGTAGTAAGTATACGTAATCATTTACAAATTAATATTTAAATTTGTAATATTTATTTTTTTATTAATAGATTGTTTAAACACATATGTATTCTTAGAATCTTGAATGAAAAGAAAAACAAAGCACTTATTACGCAAATGAAATTAAATAATGTATTCTAAATATGGTACAAATGTTTACTTATCTGATGGAATAATAGCTTCAGGAAATTCATAATTTTTGTAAAAAAGAACTTCGAAACAAATAGAAGACTATTAGATACCTTTTCTGAATTTTAGTATGTCAAATACTTTTGCTACTCTTAAATTAGTGATAAATTTTGGAAAGACATATAGATCACGTGTTATAGATAGAAATATATTGTAATAGTTTTTCCAGTTCTTTTTGAAAATATACAAATTATTATGTAACAGACGTCTGCAATATTATTTGTTTTTAATATTTTCAATTCTCTTACTCTAGATGCATATACAATATTATACAATTATTTACATGTTGACAAGTAAATCTACGTACTACTTTGTTGAAAGTATTGATTAAAGTATTAAGATACATATTGATATATTTTAATACTTTTATCCAAAATATTTTAAATAAATATCAAATTTAAAACTTTCAAAATTGTGCGCAATGTTTTATAAATGTCACCAAAAATGTATGTATCAATAAAATAATTTTTATTTTTTTCTAAGCATCCATAAGAATTTTGGAACTTGAATATAGTTATTGTAAATTTTATTCTTTTGTATTTCAATATTTCGGCCGATGGGGTAATAAAACATTTCGTGGAAAGGGGTTCCCCCTTTCATAAGTTATTACTTGTACCTGTAATACATTATATATTTACATAGTTGGTGTTTTTTATGAATAATAGTTTTCGTTTGTATGTAGATATATGCGAGTACTACTTACATTTCTTAGTTTATTATATTTTTTGTTTTTGGTACCGTAATATTTACATGTGTATACTTGTGTAATGAATTTTTAAAAATGAGCAATTTAAAGTCGTA
This sequence comes from Dermolepida albohirtum, assembly GCA_031893035.1. NCBI lineage: Eukaryota > Metazoa > Arthropoda > Insecta > Coleoptera > Scarabaeidae > Dermolepida > Dermolepida albohirtum. The sequence continues at coordinate 29,855 of JAVIWB010004836.1, read as the reverse complement.
TTTGCGAATATAAATGATATGTAATTGCATACTATTGCTAATGAAGAAAAGAAACAAATATTCTTTTTACCATATAATTTAGCATTTATGGTTATGTAAACACACAAAGATCAACTCATTAGTACTATTGTGTGAAGTCCTTTTTAAAGCAACTACTTACAAAGTACTATATCTAAATGTATATTATAAAGAATAAATAACATTTTAAGATATATAACTCGATGTTATTTATAAACGCTTTTTAAAATAATATAGATCTACGAAAAATTGTTAAAACTTACATTCATTCCTTGCTTGACTAAGGCTTTTGCTATTGCTGCGCCTATTCCACAACTTGCCCCTGTTACAACTGCAACCTTGCTGTTCCATTTGTCCATGTTCGAAGTTTTCTACAAGACTGCATTGATGAACTGATGCATGTTTAATGTATATACGCTCCTATGTACTCGTACATACATACATACAGGATAACATGACTTGACAATATAAAATAGTAGTAACAGTGATGTTTCATTTTTGTTTGTGAATAATGGTTTTTTGTATACAAATATTTCGGAGTACTTACATTCTTTAGTGTATCATATATTTTTTCCCGCTTGATACTATAAAAGTTACAATCACAAACAGTTTTAAAATTCACAAACTTATACTGATTTCTGTGTATGGCACATCAAGATTGATAATGACTTTTCTATCGTTTATTGTGTTTTGGTATTATTTATGTATATCATTTTCTTAATTATATGTTTATTGCAATTGTTTTCTATTTCGAAGATTTCAGTCCCTTTAAATTCGAATTCACGTTTTTCTCTAAATCATGTTTAAATAAAGCTGTTGGATTTATTTTATTACTATATATTAGACTGCATTTGTGTTCATAGATTCTTCTATTTGAAATGAGAGCTAAAAATACTATAAAAAAATAATATACGCGTGCAGAAAACCCTTGCCAAATGTTCACAAAAGTTACGTCCTTACACAAGTATACACACAAAAAATACAGTATAAATTGGTTGATTTTAAAAATGTTTGTGTTTAAAAAATTTTACAGTACTTAATAGGAAAAAAAAATATAATAAAATAATAAATATAAGTATTCACAAATATTTATATAAAAAACTATTTAAAAAGATGGTTAAAACTTCCACTCACTTCTTGCTTGACTAAAGCCTATACACTACTAAACTTATTCCACAGTTTGCTCCTGTTACAAGTGCCACCTTGCCATTTCATTTTTCCATGCTCGAAGTTTTCTACGGGTCAATGCGTTGGCGAACTAATGCGTGTTTGATGTATATATGTCGTTATACATATATGTACATATATATATATATATATATATATATATATATATATATATATATATATATACGATGGCATAACTTGACAAAATAAAATATCAGTAATCAAGAGAATCATCACGCTTGTCTTTTTTCTCTCTCATAATTTATATTTAGTTTGTTTTGTTAATTTAATTATATTTTCTTATATTTATAGTTAAGTAGTAAGTTATTTATTGTATCGGGTTTTTCAATATGGTCATAACGATTTTGTATTTAAATAAAATAAAATAATTGAGATATTGGGTTGAAAGTTATTCCAGGTGCAGTACACATGTTACATTTAGCTATGGAATTCGTTCTCATTCATATGTCTACCGCGAGCACGTTTGCAGCAATCGATTCTTGGAGCCAATTTTCTAACACTCTGTCACACATTCGGCTGGAACGTTGGCAATTTCACGATCGATCTTATCCCTGAGCTCCTCTAGCGTTGTTAGCTTGTTGGCATAAACCAACGACTTAACGTAACCCCATAAAAAAATCCAACGGCCTTAAATCGCATGAGCGAGGTGCCCACTCGACCGGACCATTTCTCGAGATTACAGGATTACCTACATTCCCTTTCAATAGATCAATTATTTGGCCAGCTGTGTGGCATGTGGCGCCATCTTGTTGAAACCACATATCACTGTTGTTCAGTCCATCCAATTCTGATCAAAGATAGTCTTCCAACATTTCACAATGGAGAACTCCATTGATTGTAACATGGCGATCATTTTCATCTACGAAAAAATATGGTCCAATCGCACATTCGGCATGAAATCCACACCACACAGTCCTTTTTTGTGGTTGTAATGTAGTCTCGTGAAACACACGTAGGTTTGTTGATGTCCAATAACGCACATTTTGCAAATGGAACTGACTTTTGAAGAACGCTTTGGGGGATCGTGAGTTGAACAAAATTTTGCAAGATTATAACCGATCTATTTTGCTGATTTCTCCGTACCTCATGGTTTGTGTACCAAAGCCTCTTGAACTGATCCTTAATACAGGATTAAACAGAAACAGATCTTCTCTAAAGATATGTATTAGCGATAGATATTTACACATTACGTATATTCATAGCCTCGTAAAATTGTGTTCTGAATAAACCTTATCTATTATAATCGGACTTGTATGTATATAAAGTGCATACGTACACGTTAAAATGTTGCAAGATTTCTATTAAGAATTTATATATATATATATATATATATATATATATGGTAATATTAGATTCTCGGGCTCTCCGCGATGTTGGACAGAAATTCTCGAAAGAATCGACGCCCATTCTTTCGAGAATTTCTGTCCAACATCGCGGAGAGTCCAAGAATCTAATTTGACTCATACTTACAACCGCCAGAATCTTCATTCGAACATATATATATATATATATATTTATATATATATATACAGAATTGCAAACCATTACGCAGACGGTTTTGGTAACTGTTTATAATTTAAATATGTATGTATACTTCATGCAACGATTACTAAATACGAGAAAAACATTCAATTATGTATCACTTTATCAAAAAATGTAAGTTTGGTTTTGTATAAAAATTTTTACTTTATTTTAATAAATGCATTAAAGGTTTACAAGGCTTTTAATTAGGAAGCATACCTTTAAAACGCGAATAATATATTTTATTCTTTACCAATAAAAGAATTGCACTAATAAAATTAACCTTCCGACTACGATCAGCGCACAAGTTAATCAAACTAGATTAACATAACAGGTGAAAATTATATTTTTGAAAAGCCAAAAATCTAATATCAAAAGAATCGAACTCTTTTTGATCGCAAGAAATGAAAAGAATTCTTACATCCAACGAAAAAATCATAATTTAAAAAGTTTTCTGTTTTTCGTTTATTCCACGTTCGTTTTCAATCCCGCTCTTCGTAAATTATAAAGTTCACATTGTGAGCTTTGTATTTTACGAAACTACCATGATTTATTAACATTTTTGTTCACACATAATCGATTGATTGAACCAGCGATATACGACCTACAAGCGACTCGTGTCAACTAATACACAATTGCGCGATATACGCATAAATAAAATCATTTCGCCCAACGCCTGCAGTATTAAAATTGAAACTCGTAGAATAAGTATATAATACAATTTTATTTAACAAGATTAAATATAAACGTATTTATTTTGCGAAGATGTATATACATGTGGAAGGCAAAGTTGAATATAAATACAAATTTGAACTTAAAATTCATCGAATGTCAGCCATTTAGTGTCTCTCTAAGATTGACTTAAGGGTAAGCTCTGTTACCTAAAATATTAAACAGTATTAACAGTGTAGAAAAAGCATTGCCTCCTCCTTTCGTACAGCACACGAATGTATTTGAACGACAGAACGAGAACGCGTCTATCTCACATGTCGACAGCAAAGTTCTGTCGTTCAAATACATTCGTGTGTTGTACGAGAGGGAGATATTTTTTCATTATTTTTCTATATCGAAAAGGTACGATAAAGTATACAAAAGAATCGTGCGTTAATAACACAAATTTATCTGATGATGAGTGAATCTCCGAAACATATGTAGTAAACAGGGTGTTATTAATATTGATTGGTTTTCACATACACAATTTTACACTAACTACATACGAAAATTTATTGTTCCTTACCTGAACACGCAATGGAGTACTCAACAAGTACAGAACAGCATCCACAACATCTTCACTCATTAAGTATTTCGTTCTCATGTTTTCTGCCATTTTTTCGAAAACCTCTTTAGGCATTATGTTATTATTAAGCGCAAATTCCGTACTCACCGCTCCAGGACTAAGGCTCTACAAATTATAACAACATTATTAAAATCTTACCCAACTACTGCAAAATTAAAAGCTGATAAAAGCCTCAGCACATTTTGTTAGGTACAATAAGTAGCAAATTGTAATTTCTCAAAAGTTTTAAGCAGCGTCGAAAAGAGACACATAAATTTAATTAACAGAAAACCTGAAATAAAAATGTTAAATATCGACTCTTTGAGCACACAAATATACCAATTATTTACAAGACTTTTTTGAAACGAAATATTCAGAAGTACTGAAATAATTTGAGTCTCAAAAATATCCAAAATGGCTGCATAACGAAATAAGTGGCGCCATCTATTATCTAGGTTGATTTATAATAAAGTGTTAACGTTCTTAAATAATCTATATAAACTTTATAACTTTTTCGTTCACTAGTCAAAATACAACACATTTAAATGACAGTAATTTGCCCACTTAAGTCAAACAATTAATAAAGAGCAAAGAATAAGAAGTTGTTTGATAGAAATAATAAAAGTACTAAAGAAGCTTTCTAAATGCTTAAAATTGCTTATGTAGATAAATGTTTATTACACAAATTTTTGAACCGCATCGACACTTCGGAGAAGACGGGGAGGATGTTGGTGATGAAGAAAATATTCAAACTGATTAGATGAAACGATGACCAACAGTAATGTCGAAAAAGTGAGTGGTTTCGTGAAAACGTTGAAAAAAACCTTTAATGAAATTCGTAAAAATGGAATTTGCAATACCAGAACTATAATTTATTGCATTTAAATCTAAAAACTTGATCGGCAGAAATTAAATTCAAACGTCGTTTCACTTGATTTGACTGATGATCAAAAACTGTACCGAATTTGATATTACAAGCGCATTATTACAAAAACTCGAAAAAGCGAAAGGGACGTAGTATCTTTAATATAATCCAAAACTGTGTGTCAGGCAATCACCAAATGCAGGAAATCCAAAGAAACTCGTTTGAAAAAGTTAAAAATTAAAACAATGCTCATTAATCTGGTACGTAGACGTGGTCCATGCTATCTGCTTCTGGGCTTTCGGGCTGGAACCTCAGTTTCAGTGCAGTAGTTCAGCCCTGAAGATGTCCCATACAAATGGGTACGAAACGTCGGCAGATATACAAGTGACGCGGTTCCAGCCCGGAAGCCCAGAAGCAGATAGCATTGTTTTAGTTATTTTATGGGACTTTGTGCAGAACTCTTGACAGTATTAATGGAAGTCGAGGATTCCACTAATATATAGAATGCTCATTAATTTTTTCAATTCCAAGGACTACTTATTCACAAAGAATTAATATCTAATACTGAGTATTATATTAGCATTGAAGCTTTGGTAAGTCGTATTTGTTGTGTTCGTTCTGAGTATGAAGAACTAGGTGATTGTAACAATTGACACAAGAAAATTCGCAATGTTTGACAATTGTCATTGTTTTTTGTAATTTAATGTGCGTCTTATACCTACACATCGTTCTATTTCTACTGAAGCGGATTATTTAGAATTACTTTCATTATTCCAAAGTGATAAGATTATATCAAAGGAGACGAAAAATAAAAAACTATGAAAATGGACTTCCTGTAACATACTCGCTTTGTAAAAAAAAGAGAGAGATTATTGCAGTAAGAAATTACTCTTCAAGTCTCTGAATTTAACATTTTGCCTTTAAAATTCTCTTGTATGCAATCAACACTCATCTGCTTCAAATTGTAAAAAACTTGAAACTGAATATAAGTATAAATGTATACTAAATATTCCATTTAGCAAGAAGCGTCTACGAAGTCCCCCAGTTTCAAAATAGCAAAATAAAATTATTAATTATTGTGACTTAAAGAATTGCACCAATTAAATAATTAAATGTTGTAGAACAGTAACGGTTACTCACTCTCGTAAAAAATGTATAAGTCTATTCCTATTACATTATGTCAAGAACTTAAATGTTACTATTTTTATCCTCTTTATCAAACTTAAGATGAATTCGTCAGATATAAGATTTAAAGTATCATTAGCGTCCAACTTAACATGATCAGACAACATGGTAGAAGATGCATCATAAACATTTTTAAAAGAACGATTTGGGGGATTGTGAGTCGAACAAAATTTTGAAAGAATAGGACCGATCTATTGAAGATATATCGTAGAACCTGGAAGTCTCAAATACACTCAGAAAATTGCGTATTACTACACACGCATATTACTATTTATACGCCTTGACAACTATACATCAAATTTAAATTAGGACCTATAAAGTCGATATCCAGATTCATTTCAGATGTACAACTAAAGTCGATATCCAGATTCATTTCAGATGTACAACTCTATTCTAAATTCAATACTTTCAGCCAAAAGAAACTCTCATAAATAAACTGGAAAATATTTCGACTACTTGATATATTTAGAAGTAATTAGGAATAAATTTACTTTTACACCATAAATTCACTTACCGTCACACGAATATTACTTTTTAAGCGCGCCAATTCGAATCTCAAAGTCTCGGTCATTGCTGTGAGAGCGTATTTCGATGGTGAATAAAGATTCAAACCAGGCACATCTAAAACTATATGACCAAGAACACTATTTATGTTGATTATGTATCCATCAATATCATTTTCTCTCATAATTTTCACAGCTTCTCTTGATGCAATAGCTACGCCTAGCACATTCGTGTCCATGACATTTCTCCATTTTTCGGTATCGCCATCGTATAAGCTAGTTCCCTGTATTATTCCTGCGTTATTAATTAAAACACTAACGGGTCCGACATTATTGCTTGTCCATTTGAAAGCCTCAATAATGTCTTCTTCTTTTGTTAAATCAGCTTTAAATGAATAAAGTTTTCCTGTTTCTCCACTAAGTTCCTTTGCCAGCTCATCAATTTGTTCCTGACGTCTAGCTAAACCTACAACCTGTATATTAAGGCAAGATTAATACCTTTGGGCATGCGTTATTAATTGAACTAAAAAATTACACCACGAGCAATTTGATCTATCTATAGCAGGTACACGATCTAGATTGGAACGTTTTTATCTTTGTACATTTGTGATATTTTTGCTGTTTTTGTATTCATTAATTCCTGCCTCTATATTATTTAACTGGACCCTTTGAAATTAAACTACCTTTAAAAGTTTCCAAATATATACAGGCTAATACCATTTAAAAAAATATCAAATATCAAATTACTCATGATTCACGTGATTCAATAGTTTTATAATTAAGTGTTGTGTAAAAAAACACTACCAATCTGTTAATTTAACCTAATTTGTAGATCCGATAATAACTTTTGACTCTTTGGGGTATTCTATCAGGCTTCGCCCGTCCTTATAAAGACTCTCCTAGCGACGTTTCGATGAGTTCCGACTCATCTTCTCTTGGCTCTCGTTCGGTTTGAAACAGGCGAATGAAACGTTCACCTGTTTCAAACTCATACAACATTTTCGTAAGTCTTAAGCCTGTAAGTTTGCTCTAGATTCCGCATAGCATGTTAATAATATCAAATTTGGTAATTATAAAATTTATTAAATTATTTTGATGTGACGCGAACGTTAAAATTGGAAAAAAGATGAGTAATTTAAAGTTTTATGTACGAATACGGTGAATATATGATGATGAATAATTGTACATTATTGCTACCAAAGAAAAGAAACAAATATCATCCTTTTTTACCATATATAGTATGTATATACATAGTTTTAAATTTAAGTCATTGGCTACAGTGGTGTGAAGTAATTTTTAAAATGACTACCTAGGAAGTATTGTATCTAAATATAAAATATATTATGAATTATAAATAACATTTAAAGATATATTACTTGTAATTCATAACATTTTTTTTTAAATATAGATCTCTGGAAAATTGTTAAAACTTACATTCATTCCTTGCTTGACTAATGCTTTTGCTGTTGCTGCGCCTATTCCAGCGCTTGCTCCTGTTACAACTGCAACCTTGCTATTCCATTTATCCATTTTCGAAGTATTTTTCGAGACTGCGTTGCCGAACTACTATATGTGTGATGCACATATGTATATACACTCTTATATATATACGCTACACGATAACATGACTTGACAATATAAAATATCAGCAATCAAGATAATCGTCATGTTTCCCCTTTCCTTCATTCTTATCACAAATTGATATATTTTCTTCGGCACATGTTTTCCTACTGAGCTGAGATTAATCCATTAACAGGAAAATTTTTTTTATACTTTTGATTGTTTCTTTCGAGAGAGATGCATTGTGTGTAGTTTTAACGAAAATGGTACCCGGCCCAACAAAGAAAACATAAAAACTTTGGAAAGAAATATATTCATTTTTCAACATAATCTCCTTTCAGCTCTATACACTTTTCTCAGCGTTGTTCAATAAGTTCGATACCCTTTTTATAATAAAAACTCCTCGAAATAGCCATTAACTGCCGACATCACTCCTTCATCGTTGGAAAATCTTTTACCACTGAGCCCTTTTTTCAAGTTTGGAAACAGAAAATAATCCGAGGGGGCTAAATCTGGTTAATAGATTAATGAGGTAGCAATTCGAACTTTAATTCATTAATTTTGGCCATTGAAATAACGGATTTGTGAGCTAGAGCATTGTGTTGATAAAACTACGCCTTCCTTTTAGCCAAATGCGGCTGTTCTTGCTTGATTTCTTCGCTCAAAGGTTGCAATAGGTTCGCATAATACTCACCATTGATAGTGTTCCCTTTTTCAAGATAATCAATGAAAATTATTCCACGCGCATCCCAAAAAACCGATGCCATGACCTTGCCTGTAGATGAAACAGTCTTCGCTTTCTTTGGAGTCGGTTCTCCCTTTTGAGTCCATTGTTTTAATTGTTCTTTTGTCTCAGATGTGAAGTGGTGGACCCATGTTTCGTCCATGGTTATGAAACGGCGAAAAAGTCTGCTTTGTTGCTGTGAAACTTCGGTAAACACTCAATTGAAACATCTTCACAACACTGTTTTTGCTCGTGTGTGAGCAAACGCGTCACCCATCTTGCACACAGCTTTCTCATGTCCAAATTCGCAGATAATATGCGATGTACCGCACTTTTTGAAATGCTTACTATGTCTTTTATTCGACGAACATCCGCTTTGTGGATTTTCTTCACCATTTCTGGAGTCATCACCTCGTTTGGTCGACCACTGCGATACTCGTCTTGGCAGCTCGTACGGCCTCGCTTAAACTCCGCTACCCAATATTTCACTGATGTAAACGAAGGAGCAGACTTACCCAGAGTAGAATCCAGTTCAGCTTTTATGTCGGTTAGGCTGAAGCCTTTCAAATTTAAGTATTGTAATAAGTAACGATGAACATTTTCCTCTATTTTTACAAATTCACAGAAAACATTCAGTATTGATGGCTGCCAAGCAAATATTAAACAACGTGGCGTCTTCGAACTTGAAACATATGCTTTATAGATTGTGTACTTTCTACAGTGATATTTTGCAAATAACTACCGCCATCTCTAAGTCCCGGTACTTATGGGACCACCCTCGTATTCGTCTATGAAGCCACTTTTGGGGATTGTGGCGATTATAGCTAAAAATTATTAACGGTCAAGAATATATAGATTTATTGAAATTTTATGTATGCTAAAATTTCAATAAATGCAATTTTACAATGTGACAACAATTACTCATATATCTACTCAAATATTGGGTTGGCAACTAAGTACTTTCGGTTTTGTAGTATAAAATAAAACACTTTTTTTTTAAACAAAGAATAGTTTTTAATCAATTATATATTTTCCATTCTGCTCAATGACCTTTTGCCATCTTTCTTTCCGCTGCATGATTCCGCGCTCATAAAATTCCTGGTCCTTATCAGCAAAAAACTGAACCAGGTTCGAGTGAAGGTCATCGTCATTCGTGAAAGTTTTACCATTCAAAAAATTTTGCAAACTTCGAAATAAATGGTAATCAGATGATGCTAGATCAGGACTGTATGGGGGATGTGGCATCACTTCCCAGCCAAACTCCAATAGTTTCCCACGAGTTGACAAAGATGTGTGAGGCCTTGCATTATCTTGGTGGAAAACTACACCTTTCCGATTTGACAATTCTGGCCGTTTTTCTTTGATTGCTTCATTCAGTTTTATTAATTGTTGACAGTAAACATCAGAATTGATCGTTTGGTTCCTTGGAAGTAGCTCAAAAAACACAACGCCTTTGTAATCCCACCGAACTGACAGCATGATCTTTTACAGGACCCATTTTTCATCACCAGTGATGGTTCTTTTTAAGAAAGGGTCGGTTTCATTTCGTCTAAGGTGCATATCGCAAAAATTGATTCTTTGTGTTAAATGAATTTCTTTCAATTCGTGAGGTACCGAAATATCAAGCTTCTTAACTAGCCCAAGACATTTTAAATGTTTTTGAATTGTTGTGTGCGATACATGTAACCTCTCCGCAACCTCTCGAACAGTTATATGACGATCCTCTTCAATTATGACTTTGATTTGGTCATCATCAACTTCAGTAAGTTGACCAGAACGTTGCTCATCTTTGAGGGAAAAATCTCCAGAACGGAATTTTTTATACCAATTCTGACACGTGCGCTCTGTTAAGCAATTAGCACCATAAACTTCACATATTTTTTGTGAGCCGCAGCAGCTTTCTTTCCTTTACGGAAATAAAATAGTAAAATATGTCGAAAATGTTCGTTTCTGCACTCCATTTAAAATTAACCCACAACTAATAGCTTTAATAAAAATCACGCACTACTTGCTTCTGAAGTTACGTCAATGTGACTAGTATCACGCGACAAACGGTAAAGTACAGCACTAACATACGTTATACAAAAAATAAAGCAACGGTCTCTATCAGTAAAAACCGAAAGTACTTAGTTGTCAACCCAATATATATTTATGCCATTGTCTCATACATTCAACATTTAGTCTAACATTGCACGTAGAACATTTGTTTCCTTGCTTTTCTGCATTTGTGTGTTCTAAGTAGTGACCCGCTGGGTCCTTTCTCCCCGCTACAGGAACACTTTTTTGGGCTGATTTTTACAATGAAGGCTTTCAAAGATCTTTCGGATTGGAAATAGTTGCTATAGTAGAGTAAGTTCTTCCAATACTCCTTCTAAATTCTAGAAGGGGCGTATTCTCATTAGCAAGAAGTACAGCACATATGTGTTGACCACAGTCATATCTGTTATGTTGGTAAAGATGGAAAAATACAGTTTTTATCCTATACTAACTGATACACCCATTTTACTTGTCGATTCCACCCATATTTATTAGAGCGCTTGACACGGACAGGATGTGGTATTTTCGCCCGTTTCTTCTCTCTTCTTTACCACTTGCTAACTTGTAAATGAAGTATGGCCTCATGATTTGATAATACTTTGACAATATTATTGTCTCTCGATGTAACAGCGAATATATTTTGTATGTTTATGTCCATCGTCTTAAATAGCGTGTTGTCTGTTAATGCGAAGAGTACATGTAGCTTTTTAGCCCTTCGATTTCCATTCGCTGCTATCTATAGCTTTTTCTTCAAAGGCCCCATGAACAAGTTGGTCATTACTGCTGATAGACAACTCGCGATGGACTTCCTATTGCTGTGCCATTCTTCTACACGCAGTATCGATACCCCATAGAAAACAGGTTTAGGTAATCCTTGATTGCTGATTACTGTTATCGCATCATTCGTAGATATGTTGTTAAATAAATCACATGAAAGCTTAATAGTATATCCTAGGTTCAAGTTCAAGTTCGTCAGAACTTCTACGTGTGTTTTTTTCCGCGTACGGTTTTAATAATTTTGCTAGGTATCTAGCAAGGCCGTAGGTATCTTTGGTAAAGATTATATCGACTAGCTAGTATACACAAAAAACGAAACTTACTCACTCACCTTGACCGCATTGTGGTCAAGGCAATGAGGAGATTCAAGAATCGGCCGAGTCTCTCTACTAAAAGATACATAACAACCTAGGCTTGTCACATGTTTTAACACCATTCTAAAGAATAGTAATAATCAGATGTTTACATTTGATGATTTGAGGCATACGAAAACTTTTGTGATTGACTATATTTTCACGGATAACTTAATGCATGATCATAAATACGATTTTATACAAGTATTACATAATGAGATAACTGCAAGTCAGTTTCTACGAAATAACGACGAAATTTAAATAACATAAAATTGCTTTTTCATCATTAATTATTAATAATATGCTCCAAATAGAATTAAAGAAATAATCTGGAAATGTTTTCTTAAACTAATAATAAAACCACGTAGAAATAATTATTATTTAAAATATATTGTGTTCTTAATAATAAAAACTACGTACAAAATAAACAACAATCCTTTATAAAATAAATAATTCCTACATTTTGTATTATATAAAAACACATTCCGCAAAATTGATTATATGAAAAATTGATATTCTAAAAATTTGTACTTCGAATAAGCCACATTGTTGAAACAGACAGTATCCTAATTTACCCTAAAAACATTGTCTAGCATCTGCAACAAAAGTTTATGGATCGATTTGATGGAATATTTCTTAAAATTCTTCACTTAGTTCTTGTATAATAGATTCTTGGAGCAATTATCAATATCACTAAAAACAGTGTATTTTAAATATCCCCAAAGGAAAAAAGTAAATAAAAGAGAATGAACATTCTATATCTAGTGATATTATTTTCGCGCAAACGAAATGTTTTTTGAATTAACTTAATGTATCTATAAAAAATTATCACTGTTTGGTAAAATCAAAATTTTTGCTTAATACATGCGAAACTTTTCTAACACACAAATACTTTTCTCTTTATTTAAAGTACATAGATAGAACTGTTTACTATTCTTAATTGACTCTTTAATGATTTTTTTGATGACTGCTAATTATTTAGGGTTGAGCAGTAATATTAAGTAATTTATTTGTGAAATTTTTGATGACCCAACGTGTAAGAGTATATTGAGAAGCTCCTAAAATTCCAGGATAGTGTTTGTGGAATTCTAGAAGGTGTTTCAAATTTCGCGTTTTTTTTATAGAATAAATAAAACACATAATAAAATAAAAAGTATCATGACATTTGTATGCGAAAAATAATATCTGCCAAATGGCCTCCTCTTGCAGCTCCACAGACGTCAACTTTTTTGTTAAAATTTTCAATGACATTTTGACATAACTGAGGCTCTATCTCACCAATGACAGGGATAATTTCATCTTTCAAAGCAGGAATTGATTGTGGATTGTTTTTATAAACCTGACTTTTCACATTAGTCTAACGGTGTCAAATCACATGATCTTGGTGGCCAATTAACATCACCGTTTCTTGAGATTACACGTCCAGGAAATTTTTCTCTCAATAAATCAATTCGATTAGTGTGCAAAATTAGGTGTAGCGCCATCCTGTTGAAACCACATATCCTCTAGATCAATATTCGTTAATTCAGGCCACAAAAATTCGGTTATCGTCCGACGATATCGACCACCATTGACAGTTACAACTTCACCAGCAGCATTTTCAAAGAAGTAAGGTCCATTTACACCACCTGACCATAATGTATACGAAACAGTAACTTGTCTAAGATGCATAGGTTTCTTATGAATAATTCGTGGATTTTCCTCACCCCAGACACGACAATTTTGTTTATTAACATAGCCACCAAGTTCAAAATGTGTCTAAATCAGCTGGTTGTTCATTGATGAAATTGATAAATGAACGACGTTTTAAATGATCTAATGGCTTCAGTTCCTGTGTTATTTGAACCTTATATGCCTTCAGAACTAAATCCTTGTGTAAAATACGTCATGTTGTTGATCCACTAAGTCCAAGTTGTTTTGAACGTCATCTAATGGACATTTCAGGATCTTCAGCAACACTTTCACGAACCAAACCAATATTTTCTTGTGAACGACCACTACGACTGTATTTTTCACTTTTTTGATCTTCCATGGAACCGGTCTCTTAAAATTTTTTAATAATTCGACCAAGAGTGCTTTCAGACGGACGATCATATAAACCACGTAATTTTCTAAAAACTTCAGAAAACGCTGATTTTCATAAAATAATTCAACAATTTGAACGCGTTGTTATAAATGTCATACATCACACTTTTTAAATGCCCACATACCCAGACAAATTCAGTGCGCCATCTATATTTTATTTATTCTTAAAAAAACCGCGCAATTTGAAACACCTTTAGTATCCATTTAGAAGATTTAAGTAAAACTTGATCTTTAATCAATCTAGATCTGGGTAATTTTTGCAAATAGTTTTTGTGACCATTATCTTCAGATGATAGTTCTGCCTAAAGCATTGGCGAGCTGGCATCAGTAACACTTGATATATAGTAAAATTGAATTTTTTCTATTGTACTTAACATTACACTGAATAGCTTCGCCAGCACAAATTCGAGTATGTTGGTGCTAGCTAATAGAAATGAGAATTACTGTTTACTGTTCTAGTGCACGTACTATAATATTCAGAATAGAATATAGAATACAATCTGTTACATCATCACAGTTTAATCATACTTTTTTCTATTTTTTAAAGCAGTTTTTATAATTATCTCAATTTTGTCATCGCAGACGATAAATAATTTCTTGACGTTGACTCTCTTAAAAATGCATAGTCAGGAATACACTTTGTCGAACACTTACGGAACTATTCCTTCTTCACTATTTTAAGGGGATACATTACAAATTGTCGACGTAAAAATGAAGTCTAATACAAATTCTTTAGATCTAGAACTATATTTCCTACATTTGTGTTTTATGGCAGTTTACATGTCTAAAACTATTCTTTTTATTCCGACAGCGAACAGTGTATCACACACTAAACAATCTACTTTAGTACCATCGTATTTTAGGGTTGGGAATTGTCCGATAAAATTGTTCAGACGGTCCATAGCAGCCTGTTATTATTCCGCCTTACCCTCGTAATTACTCTACAATGAAATATCAAATACTAATCATTATCTACGCAACAAATAACCATATAAGTCCAAGCCTAGATAATCGCAAGTCATCACATCGAAACAAATATTTGAGTGACGTGAGAGCTGTCTCAAATTCGTGGGTTCAAATTATAAGCGTATGTGTATTAAACAGAGATATACATACATATACATATTAAAGTAGAGAAGAAACAGTATTAGCATAATATTTATTTCATGAACGATACAATTATTTTTATTACGAATTATTTACAGTCGTTTTTCAAATCAAAATAATACATTATTTAAGAAAACAATTAGTAATAATTTATGTATATTTACTAGAAGTAAAACTGAATACCAGTGACAATTTAAATCTCTTTCCTGATATTCTTACTTCGGCGTTCGAGTTTTCTTTCCCTTATAACAAAAAAAAACAAGGAAAACAGATAAAGCTACCATACAATACGAAAAATAGACTAGATGCGTTATATGACATTTACAGGAGTCAGAAGACATTATATTGAAATAAAATACAAGGAATCAAAAGAGAGACAAATGAAAGAAAACAGTAGCAACGTTAAAATTGATCAAGAACGAGTTATCATTATGCAATCATGGGAATAAGATCAAAGATTCAAACCTTGCAGCGAATTCCATGAACGTTTTTTGTCAAATAAAAACAGAAGCTGCTAATAGTATTACTTGTCCCGCATCTCCATTGATTCTTCTGCAACACTCATTTGAAAAAACGCTGCCTCATTCTTTTTTAGACCAGCGTCGTATGGAGCTTTCTTTCCCTGAGAGATCAATGACATCATCGTAGATCTGAGCACTTATTTATATATAAATATACAATTAATTTGCAACGGTTTGATGTCACCCCGCTAGAAGACAGACGCATTTCTATTGGTTTAATATTTTTATATAAACTTATATATAATGACGTCGATTTTCCCGCCCTCTTTCTAGAATTGAATTTTCACATTCGTCGATTGTCGCTCGTTATCACACTACATTTTCCTGTCCACCTTCTAGAACTAATGTAATATTAAAGTCGCCTCTACGTGTAATGTGCAGTAATTTTAATAAAATATTTTGTACGGGAGACATTCATAATGACTCCATGGGAGCATTACTCAGACTAGCAATTGAGGACTAGTAGGGGGAATTGCTAAGTTTTCACTTTTTCTCTCCTTGTTTCTGTACTCGTATATGTATTTTTTTTTTAGTCCGGTACTTATATGTAAAGAATTATTATGTTTAGTTATTATTTAGGAAATTTTATATTTGCTTTTTGTTCTTCTTGAACACTTGTGTGTATGTGTAATTGATTTTGTCCTGTTAATGGAAGAATTTCTATTGGGCAAAATATAAATATAAATAAATAAATTAAGAGCTTCATGGTGGGAAATTAATTACTTAAATAAATTAAAATTTTCTGTTATACCATTGTTGTTACTAATTACAGAAATTAATTAAGAATTTCTGTATTTGAGCAGGACTCGAACCTGTATCTGCTGTTTTCTAGACGCTTGTCTTACTAATTAGGCCACCAAGAAGTACCATTTCGAATCTCTTAATATGCCGTAAATTACATTACGGCATCTGGCATTGTTTTTAATGGATTATAATAATAATAATAATAATCTTTAATGCTCAACTGTTACACAGACTATTTGCAGGACATAATGCACTTAAAAATAAAATTAAAATTAAAAAAAAAATAGGTGCAGTTAATGCAATGCAAAGAAAAATAAGAATCCAATTAACAAAAAAATATACACACTTATAATAATGTAATCCAAGTCATTTAAAAAAAAACTGAACGAACAATAATAGATGCAAAGGGATCCTAGTATAATACATTGGCATTCCTGGACATATGTACCAGTGGAGAACATTGGTTCTTGCCTTAGCTATTGAGAAGGTTGCCGATGATCTAGTGTCAAAACTAGGCACGAGGAAATCAACCTGGGACAACAGCACAGAAGAATCAATATAATTATTTATTAGTTTATAAAGAAAACCGCCATTAGCTTTCTCCCTGCGTATAGCAAGAGAATCCAAATTATGCCTAGCAAGTAGACCCTCATACGTCGAACCAAAGGCAGGATAATGTCCATCAATCCTGTAGGCTAAATAATAAAGGAGCCTCTTTTGAACACGCTCCAGGAGTAGCTGCTGGTAATGGTAAAGCGGGTACCACACAACTGAAGCATATTCCAATCTGGACCGAACCAGAGAACCGTAAAGAACCTTCAAAGTGTGCAAGCTACTAAAACCCCTGTAAGAACCAATAAGGAACCCGAGACCTCTGGAAAACGATGAAGTTATGCTACTTATATGCTTCGAAAAGCTAAGACTATGTTCCATAACGTAATTTATAGCATATTAAAAGACTCGAAACAGTCTGGTGGCCTAATTGGTAAGGCAGGCGTCTAGAAAACGTCAGATACAGGTTCAAGACAGGTTCAGAAATTTTCAATTAATTTCTGTAATTGGTAACAACGATGATATAGCAGGAAATATTGATTTTG
The DNA here is from genome assembly GCA_031893035.1 of Dermolepida albohirtum. Classification (NCBI taxonomy): domain Eukaryota; kingdom Metazoa; phylum Arthropoda; class Insecta; order Coleoptera; family Scarabaeidae; genus Dermolepida; species Dermolepida albohirtum. The sequence goes on along the minus strand of JAVIWB010004836.1, from coordinate 12,294 downwards.
AATAAAGTCTAATATTATAATAGAAACTTATATACATATATTTAACCTTAATTACTTGAAATAGCATGGAACTTCATACTTAAATACATGCAACTGATTCTTTAAATTTGAATTATTATTAAAATTATATAAATAAATTCAAATTTATAACTACTTATTTCAGCGTTTTTTTTATATTCTTCTATACAGTTTGCTTGTATCTCAGGTTCAGAGAAATATTAAATAAGATTCCTAAGGAACCGTACTCATACCAGTCAAACACATCTCTGTTTATTTATGTGGATATATATCTCTTTATATAATAATATATTCTTAAGCCTTTTTGTTTTAAATTTAAACTCAAATTGTTTAATAATTTGCCTTTGTATCAACTCGATGATCTACATAAGCAATTAGCCGTTGTTACCTGTGTAATTCGTATTGTTTGCTTCTCGGTTCGATTAGTTTTCAAACGGAGGTCGTCTCAAATAGGTGATATTATTTGTCGGCAATTGTATATCAAAATACGAGGGAGCGTTTTTATATTCGCGGAATGAGCGGGTTGTAGAGGGGTGAGTAGGCGCATTGGGGGCGTGGCCTGTGCAGCGACTCATGATTAGTATAAATACGAAGTTTCATTGTTATTAGACAGTTAGTCTTTGAGCTATCATCAACCAAGTAACATAATCAGGAGTGAAAAGTGAAATATGGAAAAAATCGAATATCGTGCCGTTATAAAGTTCCTTACCAGGCAAGGAAAATCAGTCGCGACCATAATGAATGAGATGTCATTGGTTTACGGCGACTCTTGTCCAGGAAAAACCATGGTGTACAAGTGGCATAGTTTATTTAAACAAGGAAGGGAATCCCTTGAAGACGACCCGAGGCCGGGCAGGAGCATTGAGGTGACCACTCCAGCACTTATCCAAAAAGTTGAACAAATTGTACTCGAAGATGCTCGACTAAAGAAGAAACAACTCGCAGAAATGGTTGGAGTATCCGATACAACAATTTCTAAAATCCTACACGATCATCCCGGCATGTCTAAGGTCAACGCAAAATGGGTGCCGAGAATGCTCACGCCACCGCAAAAACAACAGCGCGTAGAGTGTTCGCGTGCATTTTTGGACCTCTGTAATGAAGACAAGGATGGTGTATTGAGTGGAATTGTTACTGGAGACGAAACTTGGGTTCATCATTATGAACCTGAGTCCAAACAAGACTCCATGCAGTGGCATAAAAAAGGCACAGCACCTCCCAAGAAATTTAAAGTGTCACAATCAGCTGGGAAACTCATGGCAACGGTATTTTGGGACTCGGAAGGAATATTGTTGATTGATTATAAAGATAAAGGTGTTTCTATAACCGGAGAATATTACGCTTCAATATTAGAGCGACTAAAAGAAGCGATTAAAGAGAAAAGACGGGGAAAATTGACAAAAGGTGTTCTGCTTTTGCACGACAACGCGCCCGTCCACAAGAGCCGCGTTGCGTTAGCTGCCCTGCATAAGGTGGGCTTCGAAATTGTGAATCACCCACCCTACAGCCCAGACCTGGCCCCGAGTGATTATTACCTGTTTCCGAAAATGAAAAAAGAGCTGCGGGGTAAAAAATTTACTGCCGATGATGAAGTCAAGGAGGCAGTTTCGGCGTATTTTGCAGATAAAGAGAAATAATTTTTTTATGTGGGTATAAATAAATAAATTGAAAGATGTGAAAAATGTATCCGTCTTGCAGGTGAATATATTGAAAAAGAAAAATAATTTGGTTTTTTTATTTCCACCCCTTGTCCCCCATTCCGCGAATATAAAAATGCTCCCTCGTAGGTGTGTTATTTTTTATGTTAAAAAAACATTATTATATCCCAGAAGAAAAATTATTTAGTAAATAAAGAATCTTTTTAAAACGTTTTATCATTTTCAATTCATTTCAATTCAGTTCTATTTAAAAATTAATTTGCTTTGGAATTACGAATTATTTAAAATGATACTATTACAGAATTTTTTTTATTTTTATTTCAATAAGAATTTATTATTGTTAAGTTTTATATTTTTCGATGTTTATTTTTTTTATTATTCACTTCTTATGTATTTATTGTTATGAAGTTATAATGAAATTCATCAGTAGAATTTTTATCAGGGAATTTATTTGATGCTTCAAAGGTACGTAGCAATAATTATGAAGAGAATGAAAAATTTTTAACATCTTCTTTGCAGCAAATTGCGTTTTTTTAGTTTTCTACCGCCATTATAACCTATTTCTTTAAATGTATATTTTATGCCCTAATTAATGAATGTTATTATTTCTATAAAAAACGTAAATTATATAATTCTTTAATTAACACATACTTATAATATAAATCCCATATCTACATCGCCACGAGAACTCGAGGTGTAGCATAACGTAACTTGGCCTTATTACAATTGACCAGTTATATCGAATTTGTCTATTCGCTCTATATATTCGTCATTAAAGTCCTTCTTCTCTATTAGGCAACATGGATTTATTCGAGGCGGATCTACTGTTACTAACCTGATCGAGATTGCTCAATTTATCGGGGAACAACTTGATAAACGTCAGCAAGTCGATGTCATATACACGGACTTCAGCAAAACTTTCGATTCTATTAATCATGGTATTTTGATTTCCAAGTCATTTTCTGGCTTTGCTCCGAATATTACTAATTTAATTTTTTCCTATCTGCAAAATCGTTCCGGTTATGTGCATTATAATGGGTTCTCATTTAATCTTTTCGATATTTCCTCCGGAGTCCCACAGGGTTCCCATTTGGGACCCCTTTTGTTCAATATCTATGTTAATAATCTCTTGGAAAGTCTTGACTGCAGAGTGTTAGCTTATGACTGCGGAGTGTTATGACGACGATATAATCTTTAGCAGCATTAATTCACCTGAGAATAGCACTAAACTTCAAGCAAATTTGTGCGTTATTGACGAATGCTGTACCCATAATCAGATTTAGCTAAACATCAACAAATTTGTTGTTCTCTCTCTTAACAGAAGTGACTCTCCGTTTTACTATGACTATAATGTTTGTGTATCTACTATACCTAGAGTATACAACTTCAAAGATCTTGGAGTTTGTTCGACTCCACCTTAGCTTTTCTAAGCATATAAGTGACATAACTACATCAGCTTCCAGAAGTCTAGGGTTCCTTATTCGGTTCTGCAAGTGCGTTAGTAACCTGCACACTTTGAAGATTCTTTACTGTTCTCTTGTCCGGTCCAAAATGGAATATGTTTCAGTAGTATGGCACCCGTATTATCGTTACCAGCAGTTACTCCTGGAACGTGTTCGGAAAAGATTTATGAAATATTTATCTTATAGGATTGATGGACATTATACTGCCTTTGCTACGACATATGAAGGTCTACCTGCTAGACATAATTTCGAAAGCCTTTGTATACGCAGAGAGAAAGCTGGTGGTGGTTTTCTTTTAAAATTAATTAATAATTTTATTGATTCTACTTAACTGTTGTCTCAAATTGATTTCCTCGTACCTAGGTTTGATACTAGATCGTCGGCAACTTTTTCAACACCTAGGGCAAGAACCAATGTTCTTTGCAAGGCTCCACTGGTAGATATGTGCAGAAATGCCAAAGGATCTCTTTCTGATACAGCATTAATCAACATTAATTGTACGTTTAGTTTTAAAATAACTTACATTACCTTGTTATAAGTATTTACATTTTTTTTATAATTAGTTTATAATTTTTTTTGTATTAAGTTAACTGCACTTATGATTATTCTTAATTTTATTAATCTACCCTATAATTGGATTGTTATCTGTTGGGCATTAAAGATATATATTTTTGTAAGGGCTGAACTTGTCGAGTTTCGTTGTAACAAATACATTAAGTTAAGAAGAGGTTATGTTGAATAATAAAACATTTCGAATTTATTTCAAGATTTTATTCTACAAAGATACGTGCATATGTATGTTCACGAAACAAGATCTATTTTATAAATTTGAGCTTTAAATTTACTGAATGTCAGGCATCTTATTCGTCTCTCGAATTGGTCTAATGATAAGTTCTGTCACCTAAAATATTAAACAATGTAACAAAGAGAACAATAAAATATAATTTTAACATAAATAAATGATTATAATTTACCTGAACGCGTAATGGAGTACTCAATAAGTACAAAACAGCATCTGAAATATCTTCGCTCTCTAGGAGTGTCTTGTCTGAAGTATTCGTGAATTGTTCGTATTGTTCTTTAGACATAAAGTCATTGCTAATAACGATTTCCGTATTAACCCCTCCGGGACTGAGACTCTGCAAATTATGATGATTTATTAAAGTCATATCTAAGAACAATTCATGTTGCCTTAATTGTACTTTAGTTTATTTTTATTGTTTGTATTTATATTTTACACGAAAAATTTATTTTGTTAACTTTATCCTCGTACGGATTATGCTGTGGTTCTAGGTGCAACACCGTGATTAATTATCTGCTGATGATGACAACTTAGTTATCGAAATACATGTACAGTATACGAAAATTATTGTGGAAAGGGATTAACCCTAATTGATTAATTTAATTAACCAGTCGCCGTTAAAATTTACCTTCAAGTTACATTTCGTTCCACTAACTGTATTAAATCCCTCTTCGTAAATGTGAAAGACAAAGTTGAGACCAATAAGAAATCGAGAATTTACAAAATTAAATGTCTACATTGTAATGAACAATACACAGACAAGAAAACGATCGATAGAAACTCGATATAAAGAACATAAAGAGCATATCAAATTCAATCGACCTGAAAAATCTAGTTTAACAAAGCATGTGTTAGAAAATAATCATAACGTAATCGCGGATTGTTTACATTTGGTTAAAAATGTGCATAATTACTGTAAATTAGATATCTAGGAAAGCGTGTATATTTCAAAAAAAAAACAAAAACCATGTCCTGGCAATAACTCATGTCTGTTTGACCTCATAGAAAAGCAATATACGACTAACAAACAAAAGGATTAAGACAAGTATTTAGCTTAAGACTAGAATATAATTTAAATGATGTGAAACGAATCTACAATTTGTGTTTGGCTTTCAACGGTGTAAGTCTAGTACGAACTTTATCTTCGTGCGGATTTTGCCACGGTTCCAGGTGCGACACTGTGATTAATTATCTGCTGTTGATGACAACTTAGTTATCGAAATACGTATACAGAATACGAAAATTATTGTGGAAAAGGGTTAACCTTAATTGATTGATAATGGTTAATTATAAAATTGAAATTCAGAAAAAAACCTGCGCTCATTATACTAGATACAATAAATAGTATTTGTTTTTTTGAAATATATTTTCAAGAAATGTTGACAACCATTGCAAAAATCTAATTGCTAGAAAACTTAAAACAAAAAGAACATTTAAGGTTTGATTATAAAATTTTCCCCGATTTTTTCTGAAACAAAAAAAAGCAGCCGTACTGAATGAACCAATTTGGAATCACAAAAAATATTAACATAGGTTTCCATGGAATATCTAATGGCATAAGATTGTTTTTAGTATCGAATTTATATTCTGTTTGGTTATGTATGTTGGTCATCAAGTAGTTAACGGAGACATTGAGACGGGGCCAACCGAAATGTTCTGTTAAAAGATCTATTCATTACCCTACTGGAGTTATATTATGGGGCATTTTTACCCATGGGGATAAGCCGTTTCTGATGTTCATTAGAGGTATTTTGGCCGCTAAACTTTGCATAAAAAAATTGCTAGAAACCTTTCCTTCTCTTCAAAAGCTGGAAAATCTCATTTTTAACCATTCCATTTCCTTATCCATTCCCCTATATATACAATACATAAAATAACATGCTAAATATTATGTCAATTTGATTCTTAAAATAATCCGTGCAATCTCAATGTTTCAAAGACATATCATTCATCTTCACTGTGTTCTAAACTAGTAGAATACAAACTCGCTACTTTTTACGACAAAATCAAACGGGTTAAAATCATTTATAGGTTCTTCAAAAGTGTCAGAACTTCTCAATACATGTACAATAGCTTTTGAAAAATACTCGTTTTTGCTAGTACCTTTTGAAAAAGTTGATATTTTTGTCAAACTAAAGTTTCAGATTTAGTCGTCGTAGCATCTAAAACAGTAATTTCAAACTAGCAGAGGACAAACCTGTTATTTGTTATAATTATACTCTATTACAATGTAATTGCTTCCTATTTCACGGAATACATTATCGTTGAAACCGAAATCTTGTTTCTTATATATAGAGTGGTCAGAAATTCACGGATAATCGTCAGTAGGAGGATTCTATGATTAATTCTGAATCGACAATCCCAATACAGAAATGCTGTATTGTTATTAGTTAAGCCAAACAAAAAATTGTTTAGAAGAAGTTTCATGTTTAATTCATCATGCAAAATGTGTCTTACTGTTCTTTGTTAATGTTTACCATATCGCCAATCATTCGAATGCTCGGATGTCGGCCTTTACGCACAATTTCATTAATTTTCTGGACGTTCGTTTTAGTGCCTGCAGCCACAGCTCGAACAGAACGTTCATCATAGACCTTCGGAAGCCGTTTGTTTCATTCAAAAACTGACGCACGTCACTAAACACCTCCTTTAACATTTGTAAACATTCTGTTGGCGATTTTTTTTAATTTGACAAGGAATTTCAGGTTAATTCGCTGCCCGATTTTTATATCAACCATTATCACGGCACTACCAAGTATCAGTGTCCTCTATAATTAATGCTCGAAAGTAAACTAAAGTGGACAGAGAGATGAAACTACTGGTTGTTGCTTGGAAAGTATCAAAGTCAATGACATTCCAGAGTTATTATATATATATATATATATATATATATATATATATATATTGCCATATCAAGTTTTTGCTTTATAAGCAGAAAAATTGTACTTTAGCGATTTCATACAAATTTTAGAAGGAAATATTGTTTAATACTAGGAACAAATTTACTTTTATATCATAAACTCACTTACCGTCACACGAATATTGCTTTTCAGACGCGCCAATTCAAATCTCAAAGTCTCAGTCATTGCCGTGAGAGCATGTTTTGTTGCTGGATAAACATTTAGAAACGGCATTTCCACAATTACATGACCAGCAATGCTATTCACATTTATTATATATCCATCAATGTCATTTTCTCTCATAATTTTTACAGCTTCCCTAGATGCAATAGCTACGGCTAGTACATTCGTGTCCATAACTTTTTTCCATTTTTCAGTTTCTCCATCGACTAAGTTAGTTTTTTGTATTACTCCTGCGTTGTTGATTAAAACGCTAACGGGACCGACGTTATCGCTTGTCCATTTGAAAGCTGCAAGAATGTCTTCTTCATTCGTTAAATCAGCTCTAAATGAATAGAGTTTTCCTGGTTCGTTGCTAAGTTCCGTTGCAAGTTCATCTATTCTTTCTTTACGCCTAGCTAGACCTACAACCTTAAAACAAAAATAAATTTTTTTAATTATTGACATTAATTGACACAACTAATTATTATTAATATAGAATTATTTAAAATTGAAGTGATTAACTTTATACTAAAAATAGCATATTGTAGTGCGATTGAAATCGAAGAACATCAAATTCCTGCAAACCATTCTTAAGAATAAAAAGAAAGCAAATCTTGAAACTAAGAGGGACAGTAATAACACATGGATCAATAAGTCCCGAGACTAACAATGAAAACAACATTTTTTTTGCAAAATTTTTTTTTATTCATCAACATAATCACCTTTTAGGGTGATACAATGGTTCCAACGCTTTTCCAATTTTTCAATACCATGTTTATAAAAAAATTTATCTTTCGCTTCAAAATAAGCTTCAGTTTCAGCGATGACCTCCTCATTTGAGACAAATCTTTTTCCCTGGAGCATTTTTTTAAGATCAGCAAAGAGCCAGTAGTCACTGGGGGCTAAATCTGGCGAATATGGGGGGTGAGGAAGCAGATCAAAACCCAATTCGTTCAATTTTGCCATTGTTTTCATCGACTTGTGGCAGGGTGCATTGTCTTGGTGAAAAAGGATTTTTTTTCTCTGCATGTGCGGTCGTTTTTTTGCGATTTCCTCCTTCAAAAGCACCAGTAAGTCAATATAATAATCACTGTTGATCGATTTACCTTTTTCGAGGTAGTCAATGAAAATCACGCCATGTGTATCCCAAAAAACTGACGCCAGGACTTTGCCAGCTGACTGCTGCGTTTTCGGACGTTCGGACGGCTTTTGCCAGCTGTGCGCCACTCAGATGACTGCCGCTTCGACTCTGGAGTATAGTGATGTATCCATGTTTCGTCCATGGTCACGTAATGACGCAAGAAATCTTTTTTGTTGCGAGTAAATAGCGATAAACAGCTTTCTGAATCATCGACTCGTTGCTGTTTTTGTTCCATCGAGAGCAATCGCGGCACCCACTTGGAAAAAACCTTTTTCATGCTCAATTTTTCATGAAGGATAGTAAATACACTTCCATATGATATCTGTGTCATCTCAGCAATCTCACGGAGCTTCACTTTACGATCTTTCATTATAATTTTTGTCACTTCACTCACATTTTCCGGTGTAACGGCTTCCACAGGTCTACCCGAGCGTTCCGCGTCATTTGTGTCGGTACGACCACGTTTAAACTCGGCAAACCACCGACAAATCGTTGCTTTTGATGGACAAGAGTCCGGGTAACATTTTTCAATCCATTGTTTTGCTTGCGTGGTGTTTTTACCCATTAAAAAACAATGTTTTATCAGAACACGAAACTCGGTCTTTTCCATTGTTTAAACAAACTACAAAACGACTTTACTCCAACCTCGATAACTCAGCTGTTTCTGGTCCGATCGACTTAAAATTTTGACACGTTTCAAGCAAAGGTTAGTACTCTAGAAAGACGTGGTTACTGGTTTACTACGAGCGCCATCTATGGGTTAGTCTCGGGACTTATTGATCCATGTGTTATGTATATTTAGCTGCAAATGTTGATCGGGTGTCATTTGTGGTTTACCCTTTAGTGTTTCATTTTGGTGTGTTATTCTTGTATTATTTTGAAACGATGCAATGACTAAATGAGAGAAACATAATTTATAATTTTAATTTGATGAAAACGGAAAAGATAATATAAACCAGTTTCATATTCAATTGATGATATTCTTGGAAAGACTCATATATCATGCAAATCCAGAAAACAGAACCAAGGCACAAACAACTAGGGTTTAATTATGTATTAGCATATTATTAATAAATGTGCAAAATATGATCAAAATGTCTACCTTTTCATGATTATCGCATTTATAAATCTATTGTACAGAATATTGAATATTTCAATGTTATTTGGTAGAGTTTAATTCTTTAGATATTCGGTTAATTGGACCATTATAACCATAAACTGTAGGATACAAAGGAAGTGCTTTTAAATCTTTATTACGAGATTGTAGAAGTGTAAGAAGGAAAGGAGAGTCTATCATGTTATTAAGCCATTTAAATCCAAACTTGCGCAAAGAAATCTTACGCTATCTTAATAAAAAAAATTGAAGAAGGAGGAGGGGAGAGTCTATCATGTTATTAAGGCATTTAAATCCAAACTTGTGCAGAGAAATCTTACGCTGTCCCAAAAATAGATGAGTATTAAATTGCACTTCGAAGTCTTTAATTAAAAAAACTGTGGAAATGGGATCAGATACAACAGCCACACTGTATACTGTCAACAAATCATTAACGTAAATGTTGAAAGGTAATGATCCCAAAGTCGAACCCTGCGGCACACCGGAAAATTAGTGAAATGGTATTTTTAATATTTCATATGTAATACATGATTGATTCGTCTTTGATTTATAGGAATTGCTTTTCCATTTCAGTAAAGATATTGTGTATACTATTTCTATTCTAATGCAGTTGCTATTTATTTTATATAGTATAGTGTGTTAAAATCATTCATTCTATTTTAGCAAGTCTTAAACGAAAGAATTTCTAAAGCAACATGATTAAACGAATTCATCTGCACAAAGACACAAAACTGTATGGTCACCAATAATTTAAGTTGATGAGCATTTAAGAAGATAGACAATGTCATTACTAAAACATGCTACCTTTTTACAACGAAACCAAAATTTTTTTTAGCATTGCGTCACCAGTAATTCGGTACCGAATTCAAGCAATTAAATAACTAAAAGCATTCATAGTACGATCACTTTGCTACAAATGTAAAGAAGAATCTTTTTAAAATCATCAAAACCATGAGCTTTTAATCTATAGGGTACATTTTAATGGAGGCTGTCGTTAATTGAATTAATCGAAAAGATAGATAAAACGCCTTACCACATTAATGTTAATATTCTGTATACATACTTCGACAACTAAGTTGTCATCATCAACAGATTGTTAATGCCACTATCACCTAAACGCATAGTATGTGTTTGGTCATTAGAGAGAAAAATTGTGCGAAATTATTCTGTCCGAGTTTTGCTCCGTATGTAGGTGCGACACTGTTATTAATTATTTGCTGGTGATGAAAACTTAAGTGTCGAAGTATACAGAATACGAACATTGTTGTAGTAAGGGGTCTACTTACCTTTTTTGAATATACCACTATTAATCGTTAATGACAACTTTATTTTAGTAATATTACAATAGTACACACTTTTACCTCCAACTAAGTCTTTTATCTTCGGTACACAAACACACATCATACGAAATTAATTACGATCTAATCTCATAATAATCAATGTACACATAAAAACATATGAACGGATTATGACTTGCGAAATTTTTATTTCGACACACGAATTTTTATCTCGAGTATTCTTTCTCCCAAATAAATCTTTATTCTTTACTTTGAACTTGTGTTTCTGGTACAAACAAATGTGTACTTATTAAAAGCTATACTGAGATGCAATAAACAGACTTGTAAGACAAGTTCTACCCCATTCCATAAATACTACTACATATTATTTTTCGCATATAAATGTCAGCACTGATACTTTAATTACCAATTAAAAGTTTTTGAAAGTGAATGCAAATTATGTGTTTTATTTATTCTTTAGAAAAAACGCGAAATTTGAAACACCTTTAGAATTCAGTTATAAAGCATAGTTATACATATCTGCCAAACGGCCTCCTCTTGCAGCTCCACAGACGTGCACTCTTTTGTGAAAATTTTCAATGACATTTTGACATAATTAAGGCTCTGTCTCACCAATGACACGAATAATTTCATCTTTCAAAGCAGGAATTGATTGTGGATTGTTTTTATAAACCTGACTTTTTACATAATCCCAAAGAAAATAGTCTAACGGTGTCAAATCACATGATTTTTGTGGCCAATTAACATCACCGTTTCTTGAGATTACACGTCAAGGAAATTTTTCTCTCAATAAATCTATTGATTCGTATGCAAAGTGAAGTGTAGCGCCATCCTGTTGAAACCACATATCCTCTAGATGAATATTCATTAATTCAGACCACAAAAATTCAGTTATCGTCCGACGATATCGATCACCATTGACAGTTACAGCTTCACCAGCAGTATTTTCAAAGAAGTAAGGTCCAACTACACCACCTGACCATAATACACACCAAACAGTAATTCGTTTAGGATACATAGGTTTCTCATGAATAATTCGTGGATTTTCCTCACCCCAGATACGGCAATTTTGTTTATTAACATAGCCACTAACTTCAAAATGTGCCTCATTGCAAAACATTATTTTTTGAGAAAAATCAGCTGGTTGTTCATTGATGAAATTGGCAAATGAACGACGTTTTAAATGATCTAATGGCTTCAGTTCCTGTGTTATTTGAACCTTATATGCCTTCAGAGCTAAATCCTTGTATAAAATACGCCATGTTGTTGATCCACTAAGTCCAAGTTGTGAACGTCGTCTAATGGACATTTCAGGATCTTCAGCAACACTCACGAACCAAACCAATATTTTCTTGTGAACGACCACTACGACTGTATTTTTCACTTTTTTGATCTTCCATGGAACCAGTCTCTTGATATTTCTTAATAATTCGACCAATAGTGCTTTCAAATGGACGATTATGCAAACCATAAAATTCACGTAATTTTCTAAAAGCCCTTTTCACAGAACGCTGATTTTCATAAAACAATTTGAACGCGTTGTTGTACAGTGTACGAAGCCATTTTTATAAATGTCATATATCATACTTTTTAAATGCCCACATACTCAAACAAATTCAGTGCGCCATCTATATTTCATTTATTCTTAAAAAAACCGCTCAATTTGAAATATCCTTTACATGTATAGTTAATAATACAAATTAAAAATAAGATTATATTCAAAATTAAATGTTTATCT
>JAVIWB010004835.1:0-63899 GCA_031893035.1 Dermolepida albohirtum | reverse complement strand
TGTTTTTGAATATTTAAGGCTTTTACTTCAGAAACTGCGGCTGTAAAAGCAGAATTTATGTCACTAAAATCTTTCCATCTTAACATTTGTGAAATTTCGGGTATTGAATGAAAAATAAAACGATTGTTATTTCATTGATTGCTTGAATTTTTCCCGGTAATAAAGTTTGATCCTGAGTTTGTAGTTTAACAGTGGATAAAGCTCGTGAATTTAGAATTTCTAAACGTTGTTACAGTGCTTCGGCACTGCAGGTTCTTAATTGGTTGATACAAAATTAAAAAAAAAGACCAGACTGGAGGTAATGATATAGCGTTTATTATACAGGTTACAATCTAGCATAACAAACCGTGGATGAATTTACATTTAACATTTTAAAGATACAATAAACAAAAAAAACAAATGAAGATACAACAATGTCTTAACATTAATTTCTCTCTTTAATAACTAAATATCTGTAGCTTGTTAATTTTGTGTACTTACTATTAATATAATTTAGTTCTATTGCTTATACAAATTTATCTATTCAATAACTAAATATCCGTAGCTTGTCAGTTTTGTGTTCTTACGATTATTACAATTTAGTTCTATTGCTTATACAAATTTCTCGTAGGATTTACGAAGGAAAATAAAATAATATGGTTTACTCTGACCTGTTCTCTCTCTCGGCCTCCGAATCTCAGGAAGGCGAGCGAACTCCCACACAGCAAATACAGTAATAGACGGAGACACACAAAAAAAAAACCCTGCAGGTGTTGGTCAGGGTTTCAACTTGAACCCGCTGGGATGATAGACGTCGTTTTTGAATTATTTAATTAAGAGTTTGGTTCGTACACCACGATATTCTATGCGTGCTTAAATCCCTTCACGAATGAGCACTAACCTGATAGTATGTTCGTGACCGTCTTCTTCAGCGTCTGGTTCGTTTCTGGCTCTCTCATCGGGGCGCGGAGAAATACGAAGTGAAAGGGGGGGGAGAGAACTAGCAGGCAGCTGTGTCAACAAAAGAATCACCTGATGCGATTCACAATATGCAAAAATGACCTTTAATCATAATTGAACGAACACAGGATATACGAAAGTTAACTGTATGAAAGCGAGTAGAACTGAACTACTAATACGCAGTTGAACATATATGATTTTTAACGCTAATGTAGACGTTATACAGAGTTTTCGTAAATGCAACAAATAATTTGGAATAAATGAATTAAACTGTAACAACGTTGGAAAAAGTCGTTAATAGATTCCTTGTAATTTTGTTTGCGGTTATTTAATTCTTCCATTAATTGAGAGTAATGCTTTTTATCTTGGTATAGATCTTTTAATTTATTTTTTAATGCATTCCAATCAGTAAATTGTTGTTGAGTTAATTGTTCTTTTGCACGTCCTGAGATTTTTGCTAATATATAAGGGTATTTTTTGATCTTCGTAAGCTAAATCATTTGCGTTATTACAATCGACTAAAAATTGACCAATTTCATATCTATTCCCGTTAAATTCGCGAGGAATTAGTTTACATAAAAAATCAATAGAAAATTTTGAGCTGGAAATTTCAGAATTTTAAGTTTCTGGAGTACTGGGCATTTTTGGAAAGTACAAGTCACACTACACAATAGTTTACAAAATCAAGAGTGAGTGTACTTACGTGAATGTTTTCTTTCTTCTGTCGAACTCTGCCTAGGTTTGTCGAAGAAGATCCTACTGACTGCGCCAATTAATGTTGGGTTCTTTTTCAAGTAAGAAAAATACACTTTCTTAACTACGACTTTATTGTAATTCTACGTGTCTAGTACTAACTATTGAACACAATTTTGGAACTATTTATATGAAATGTAGAGTTTGTTTTAGTTCATTATAACAATCTTGTATAAATACACAATAAGGAAAATTAATATTATCAGAAGGGTAAATATGAGTTTAACAATCTGTACTTGAATGGCGTTATCAATTAGTATAACACAAGTTTGTCATTGATAACTTGAGTAAATGGTAAATACAATTCAGATGTGTAATGGTTTAAATAAGTTAATTTAAATAAGCGTTTAAGAATATATAACAATAACATAAATATATAATAATGTATATGACAATGATTTTACATGTATATGACAGTATAAACAAAAACAAAAATGTATATCTACGACAGACACTTTGTATGACGGCAATTTAAATGTTTGGCTCGTCATGAGTAATATTCTTAAGCTCGATAGGCTTATACTAATTAATATCGAATGAAATAGTACCTACATAAAATATCCACTTCTATAATGAACGTGCGACGTAACATATTACATAGACAAATATTTTCTTAGATTTGCTTTTGTGGGCCAGCAATTATTTGTTTATTACTCTTTTATATCCTGACGCCAACAATTCTTAATACAATCATACGTAACTAATTGTAATTTCGGTGTTTGGCATCGTTTCATAAATATTATGTATAAGGTATTTAAAAGTATTATGTATACACTGTGACTATTCGAGCCTCCCTATATATATATATATATATATATATATATATATATATATACATATATATACACAGTAGCGGACAAAAGTTAAACAACTATACCTACTAAATATCTCTATTATAGCCAGAAACATAATGGAAACGAACGTGATCGCCATATATATATATATATACAGTAGCGGACAAAAGTTAAGCAACTGTACCTACTAAATATCTCTATTATAGCCAGAAACATAATGGAAACGAACGTGATCGCCATATCATCAAATTGAAAAATTGGGACTTTTATAAAGATAAAATCACTTATTTGGTGTTTAATGCTTTATTCTAAATAATGAAAATCTTACAAAATACCATATAACATATAATTTATAGGTGACATAAGTTAAGCAACCTTTAACGTACTAGTAACGAAAATGACATCATAAATGTATTTAAATGAATATTAATATTTCGTCGCATAACCTTTATTTTCAATAATAGCTGCGCACCGTCGAGGCATTGATTCGATCAAATTGGTAAGTATTTGTGGATCAATTTGTTGCCACTCGATTGATAACGCCTTATAGAGTTCATCTGCGTTACAATACGTTTTATTAAGCCTTAATCTTCTATCCACAATCTCCCACAAGTTCTCTATCGGATTCAGATCCGGCGATTGACTTGGCCAAGAAAGAACATTAATTCTTTGCCTACTTAGCCAGTCCTTAACGATCCTAGCCGTGTGCTTAGGGTCGTTATCGTGCTGAAAATACCATTTAAGTGGCATATTCCATTCGGCAAATGGCAACATAGTATTTTCCAATATATTTTTGTATACAAATCTATCCATAATACCATCTATGCGATGTAGTGGACCTACACCATTACCAGAAAAACACCCCCAAACAATGACATTGCCACCTCCGTGCTTTACGGTTTTCGTGTAATATTTTGGATTTAATCTTTCTCCTTTAGGACGCCTTATATAGCAAATTCCATCGCTGCGAGAGATATTAAATTTGGATTCGTCGCTAAATAAGACAGTTTTCCATTTTTCTACAGACCAAGATGCGTGTTCCTTCGCAAAACGTAGTCTCGCTGCTCTCTGTTTTTGTGTTAACAAAGGTTTTTTCGCTGGTCTTCTACTGTATAATCCGCCGTCTACTAAACGTCTGCGTATAGTACGTGCGCTGACATTACAATTTACAGTACATTTTATTTCCTGAGCACTTAGCCATGGATTTTTCTTGCATAGGCGACGAATTCGGTGATCCTCTCTGTAAGTGGTTTTTCGCGGTCGTCCAGAGCGAAATTTTGTAGCCACCGTACCTCTAGCTTCATATCTCTGTATCATTCGGGACACTACCGATTTGTCTATGTCGAAACTTTCGGAGATACTTGCTTGTGAAACACCTTTTTTATACTGCTCAATTATTTTTACCTTTATATCGTCTGAATACACTTTCCGTGACATAATTGATTAAGCTATTAACAAATGCGTCACGTACGATCTCAATCCTCTCGCCTACTAACAAAATAACACGCCTGACAACCGCGACACAGACAAATAGGGGGTTCCCAGAAGTGTTGTGTATCAAGTTGCTTAACTTTTGCCGTCTCAGTTTTTTGCTTCATTACAGTGATAAAGCACAACTCATGTTTATAGTTATAAAATGTACATTTTTGTATGAAAGTAAACATATGTGATATATACAGAATAGTATCATCCTATTATAATTTGATTATTTTATGAATTGTAAATAAAACTAGTATTTTTGTAGAGTTGCTTAACTTTTGTCCACTACTGTATATATATATATAGGGAATCCGGGACAAATCTGAAGGATTGGACGTATCTATCACCGGTACTTGGGCGTGCATGCCGGTATTAGAAACCCGGTATACGAGAAGCCCTGTGGGATGGTAACAGGCTCTGAAGAGGATTAGCAAATTAAAGGTGAATTATCTCACTAATGAGACCCACATCGTCAATTTCAACGTCCAACCTCCTACGAAGTTAACTTTCAAATGCTATCGATATAGATCGTATCGTCTTCGGGGTAAGTACGAAAAGACGAACGGGAGGGGGGTCTTACGTTTGCGATAGCAACATCTACTTATTACGGCCAAAAAAAAACAGACGCACAACTAGCCCAAGGTCGACGTAAAACGTGTGATTTACCATGAATGCGATATCCCAAATATGTATTTCCACAATACATTCTTCGATGACCAGGGGCGTCCCTTCTGTCATATTCGGCAGGGTTATTTTAATAAATAAATTTACGATACGCAAAAATATGTTCTAGTTGAAAAATAAACCGTAACATCGTATATATTAAAAAGAAACAGCGATATTATCTTGTGCTCGACGATTCGACGAAGGTTATGTGTATAGGGTTAAAATCAGGTTGCTGGTCGTCAAGGTCAGAAGTTAAAGATTCAGGTGAAGGGCTTTTTGATTCCTGGCAAATAAGGGTCGTATCTTCAATTACGACATCAGATACACCTTGATCATCATTCAGCGTTAGAAGTCGTTCATCTTCTTCGTTCCTATTGTCACCCATCAAAATTTGATGGATTTCGCTTTCCTTAAGCTGAAAAGCTCGCCCTCTACGAAACATAATCTGCAGCGAAATAATAGATTTATGAGAGTAAATGTAAAAGATCGTTACCTCAATAAGTATATCGAATTTCACCCGTACCGACCATACGGACACCAGTGTCCCTTTATGTTATTGACTAAATTTCGTATCTTTTGTCCCTCTGATGTCCATGGATTATTTATAGCAAATAAGAGAGCCGCCTCCGAAAACTCACACTGACCAATATTATTATAAGTTAGGTCCTGTACTATCATATCTCTAACCCACTCGTCAGTTGAAGTCTCCCAATCAAATAATATTGTAATTCAGACGAATCGGAATCATTATTATGTGATGAAATACAGGTTGGTAGAAAAGTTTTGAAAGCAAAAATGAAAAATGTGAATTTTTAAATGAAATTAGTTTGTTTATTCAATGTAATTTCCCTCAACTTCAATACATTTATTTATTCCAATGATCTCGCATTAATTTTATACCATCTCTGTAATGATTTTCTGGAAGCCCTGCAAAATACTGTTCCACGGCTGAATGAAAAACGCTTTCCACGAACGAATTGTTTCAAGTTTCTGAAGAGGTAGTAATCACTCGGAGCCAAATCTGGTGAATACGGTGGTTGTTCAAGCAATTTGTACTTTAATTCATTCAATTTAGCCATCGTCAAAATACTTTTGTGTGAAGGCGCATTGTCTTGAAAAATAATTTTTTTTTCGCTAAACCAGGTCTTTTTTCACGAATTTTTGCATCCAGTTGATCTAAAAGGTTACAATAATACTCTGAGTTATAGTTTATTCCATTTAAGAATACAGTGGTTGTTGTCTAAACTACAGAGCAGTTTACATTACTCAAGTACATACAGTTAGTATGTATCTTTGGTTGCATATATATACATATATACATATGATCATTATAATAGGTACACTTTACATTTCTATTTTTTAAATAAAACACGAGCACTTTAATGAGATGAAGAAACTAAAAAAAATTCATATTTATTCTTTATAATCCCAAAAGTTTAAAATTTAACAAATAACGCAAATAATGTAAACAACAACCAAAAATAGGTTATCTTTGAACATAAGGTAACTCAATTGCTGCTCATAATAATAGGTACATTTCAGTAATACTAAAAAATTAATAACAGTCTTCTTTTATTTTTAATAAATTATTTTTGAAGATCAAAAACGGACTAGTATCCAGAATAACCACCTCTGTTTTGTGCCACTTTCTTCATTCTGTTTGTCATACTGGATATTAGTTTTGGCAAGTTTTGCAAAACTGCAGGCAGCTTGGTTGCGTAACCAAGGTGCCTGCTGTCGTGTTCTCGATTGCAGAAGTTTTTATATACAGCAGGCACCTTGGTTACACAATACCGAAATGATGTACACTGTGAATCAATATGCATCTAAAATGCAGTTTATTGCCGGCACGCACGATGATAATCATCATTATTACTTGCAACAAAACCATGTCGGTGGTTTAATTTCCAGGGACTGGTATGGTAATTACGATAAGGAGGATGCAGTTAAGCCAACTGCGGCCGCCACGACAACATAGTTACCATTCAAATGTATTATATGTTTTTTATTTATACTATGTATATATCTATTTACAAATAAAAATCAGTCATTTTAATTTGAACAGTTTTTTATTTTACAAGCAACAGTTACATTGATTTATGTATGAATAATTTTATAAATTCATATAAACCTAGGGGATGTATATTCTTCGTGAAAGTGGCCAATAAATTCGCCTGACTCCACTGGAATTTGAACATTCTATTGTTGAATATGTCGCTATTCGGAAAAACTTCTCCGTTTGTCGTAATAATAACGGGTGTTTTATCAATTTGAACATGCGTCACCAGCTAAGAGCATCTTACAAGTATCGAATGCCGCGGCTTCAACGTTTGGTTCGTCCCATATTAAAACGCGTTTGTCCATGCAATCTTGCAACGGAAATTGACTATATTTATTGAAATTAGAAATTTGCCCTTTCACTAAACATAACGCGGCACATACTTTCGCCATTATCGTTTTACCGGCATTGCTTGGACCCAACAATTGAATGCAATTCTTTTTTTCGATTTTTTTATCTAATATTTGATATAATACTGACAAGAAATTATATATGCTTTCGTCGTCGTAATCGCATTGAAATGCAATTAATGATTGTAAACGTTGCGCGGACTCCTCTACCGTATAATAATAATCAAATACGTGATCTGAAGTGCAACCGAACAATGGTGTGCAATTTAAATAAAACTCGATTAATTCATTGATTGATTTATTGCAAATTTCCCTTTGAAATATATCTACTGCCAAATGAAAGGAAGTATCCGCGCGACCGATATGTTTTAAATATTGATTATCTAACCATTGTATTGTCTTACATGAACTTAATAAGGGGCATACCGGGTGTTTTTTGAAAAATTCGAGAATCTGCGTGATTTCCTCTTCTTACTTGTTTGCGAATGATTTTGGATGCTTTTGGATGCTTTCTTTTACGTGGGCGATTAGACGGACCAGGTGCTGGTAACGTTCCGGCATCAACGGAGTCGCTACGAATTGCACAGATTTCGTCATTTTCGTCCATAATTGTTCCTTGCTGACAGTCTTCGCCTCTCGGTACGGTATTAATTTCATTTGAATTAAATACTTGCCATCTGGTGCCGGCGAGCTTATAGTAGAGACATTGTCTTGGGAATACGAACATATGTATTCCGAGAGATTCGAAATATTCTAGAGGAAGAATTGCATTACTTAAAAATAATATTAACAGAGATAAGGTAACCCAATTCAACTTACCGTTTCCAACTGATCCTCTCCAGACAGCGCGTCGTCTTCGATGGACGAAAGGCAGTCCCTGGAGGCAACTGGATCGGCAAGTGCTGGCTGTCCAGTTGCAATCGTGGATGATGTGCAGGTGTCGCCAATCCGTTGTGACATCATGGTAGGAGATGATAAGCATTTGCCCGAAATACTTTCGTCTTCCGATGGCATTAATGTATTCAATGCCGTGTTCCACATCTCGGACGGGAAGGACATCGTGGCAAATTCTTCGTCGCAATGTAGTTTTTCCGATTGCGGCCACGAATCTGTTTCGTCCAGGTTCACACACCCTTTCATTATTTTCTTCAGTGCTCTCAACAGCGGCAAGATCGCTTGACCAAAATGTAAAATCAATTTCTTCGAAGTTGCTGTCAATATCGTCTAGAAATCCCGTGGATTCGGCCACAAGGTTTGTATTATTTCGAGGATGTCTTTTGTAGATATAACTGTTGCTTGTAATTGATCACTGTTCATATTTATACAACAATTAAAGCGGCACGTAAGGCGGTAAATTATAAAGTTGGCGACGCTGATTGTATGCCGTTAAACACGGGCCACAGTCGACTAACGAATGGTACGTGTAAAGGCGACGATGACAAATAATACATTTACGTGCCCGGTCTAGGTCATGCAGCGTTACCATCTCAATAGGAACATTCCAATAACTAATGAGATGATATTCACGCCTTTCCAAGTAATCGGGTGGATGAATATTCTCCCCACACGTCCAACAAATGCGGCCCGTATATTTCGTTCCAAATTCCTCCCTGGTTCCTTCATAATCGGGTGGAACTTCATAAATATATCCGCAACTATTTTCCAATGTTCGTAGATAGGCAGTTATAAATTTTTCAATTTTGCAATGCCAATTTGATATATTTTTATTTAAAGTATTAAATTCCCTGTCCATTGCACTAATAATCTGAAACAGAAATAATATTAGTTAATGAAAACACTGACAGCGTGTCTTTATATATACATTACCCATACTACAACTCACGAGTTTCCATTCTCCGATTTCACTTTCACATAATGACCTGCATAATTTATATTGTATTTGCATATTATACAGGCCCAGTCAAAAAGTTCTTTTTTTTAATTTAATGCTTTTTTGGTCACGTGGGTGCGGGGAAAAGGGCGAACTGGGAGCTTGTCGAAAAAAGAAGAACCCTTCTTTTTTACCCAGTGACAATTACAGCAGGCAGCTTGGTTGTGTAACCAAGGTGCCTGCTG
Source organism: Dermolepida albohirtum (assembly GCA_031893035.1). NCBI lineage: Eukaryota > Metazoa > Arthropoda > Insecta > Coleoptera > Scarabaeidae > Dermolepida > Dermolepida albohirtum. The sequence continues at coordinate 54,783 of JAVIWB010004835.1, read as the reverse complement.
TATATAAAAACTTCTGCAATCGAGAACACGACAGCAGCAGTAAAAAAAGCAGTATTTTTGTTTAAGATCACCCCAAAGATTTTCTATGGGGTTCAGGTCGGGGGATTGACTAGGCCAACTTAAAAGCTGGACGTTGTTTTCTCTGAACCAATTCTTGATTAACCCTGAATGGTTACTCTTCATTTTAGTACATTTAGGTTACCCTTCGTCGAATGGAAGAACTGTTTTTAAAAAAACATTCTAGCTAAAAGATTTTTAAAAGAATGTATGAACAAACACTTTTGTAAGGTAAACAATTTATTAAAAAATAAAGAAAAACAAAAAATATATAAAAAAATTCATTTTCACTCCTAAAATTCAATACGTATTTGAACCTATTTTTCTTTTTTTTTTTAAAAAAGCTCTCTTACAAAACAGCAGCAACTTATAAGATAAAAGTACAAAGTAAATAATTCATTCAGTCTTCTTAGATAACTAGTTAAATAATATAAAAAATAAATAATTGTAAGGAAATATCACTATTTGCTACATGAGGTACAAAGTTCAACTTTGTGTTCACCACAGATGCTTTTCTTGCATACATTGCACGTAGTTTTTGTCATTCTGCGTTTGGTATATGGACAAAGGTAACAAATTTTACGTTTGTTTGGTCCTTTATCCATATTTTCGACGCCTTCTTGGGGTGAAGCCAATACGTTTTTAATTTGCTCTTTAATTGATGCCTGCAACGTAGGTTTCTCTAGTCTGCTTTTCAAATGAGGAGCAACGAGAGACTCATGAAGGTCTTTTAAGTACTCTCGGCGATTTTTGGGCCTTTCACCTTTCAGGAACATATTATGAGTATATATCACATAGCTGTTTACGAAACTAATATTTAAAATTCCAAAAAATATACACATCGGCCACCTGTTAGTCTTTCTAGAACATGAGACAACGCTGCACATCTGATCCAAAGTATCGACACCACCTTTTGTTTGATTATAAAATTCCACCATGTGGGGTTTTCCAGTTTTTGGATTTATGGTGCCTTTTTTCATCGCGGCTTGGCAAAAGGTGTACAAGTTTATTTGGTTTTGGTTTGTAGGACAATAAAGTCAGCTCATTGTCGTAAGAAAATGCTGATGTTCCAGCTTTGCGCCCTTTTATATTACCCATTTTCTTCGGAATTTCTCCCTTGTTAGACCGTAAAGTACCAACAATAGCTAATTTATTTGGTTCCACAAGTAAAGACTTGGCAAGGGGAATGGATGTGAACCAGTTATCCATTGTAATATTACGATTCGTTCCGTGCACAGTTTTAGTCAGCTCCTTTACATAATATAAACCCAGAGAAGTTGCTGTTGGATTAGACCCCTTTCCCAGATATGTGCTAGCATCTACCATGTATTTTATTCCACTATCGCAAACCATTACCAACTTCAACCCGTACTTAGCTGGCTTATTTGGGATATACATTCGAAATGAGCAATGCCCTCTAAAAGCCAGTAACTGTTCATCGATTGTTAAATACAAGCCGGGCACGTAGTTTTGACGGCATTTGGCGATAAAAAAATCCCATACTTTTCTTATAGGAGCAAATTTATCATTAACTATTGTTATTCTGACGCTTTTGTCGTCAAAGCGAAGGCACGCCATCAAAAATTTGAACCGCATTTTACCCATGGTAGATCAATGGTAGACAAATACCGCGAGTCGCAATAGGTAGTATCAAAAAGATCGTCTGCCGTAAGGTGGTCATCTTTCTTAATGGCTGTAAGAACTAGGGGTCCTAGAAGGGCATATATCTCAGCTGCCTCAGTTTTGCCCATTTGAGAATTAGATTTCGCACGGCTCTGTATCTCTGTTTTTCAATTTTTCATCTAACACTTGATTTAGTTGATTTAGTTTATGACTTGCCCATCGCAGATCTTCTACCTTAATATTTGTCACTTTTATTGGTAGCAATTCTATAGGATGAATAGACAAATTTTCGGGCTTGACGATACAACAATCGTCTTCGATTATACTCAAATTGCTAGATTGATGGACTAACTCTGCGACGATTATATGGGTAGCTTCGAAAACGATACTAGCAGTGTATCCCTTACAACCATTTTGTAATTGTAGAATACCAGCGTTCTTAATGTTGATGTCATCTATTGGTGAGTTTGGACAAGAAATGGTTAGTCTAATCACGTCAGTGGTGATGAATATCCATTGGTTGTTCGGTAATGGGTGCCATACTTCCATTTCAGCTTGCATTGTTTTCGTTATGCAGGATTTTGGTATCTGCTGACTGGAAGATGTTAGAAGTAACGTTTCACAAAGAGGTTTTTCCATAGTTCGTACGATTGGTGTGCGGTAGCAGATATATTCAACTGATGATACTAAGATGATAAGGTGCATCCTTCCAGGTTTTGTAACTGTGCATAGTGTATTCTTGTTGGACTTAATAGAGGATAAGGAGAGGAAGGTTCAATATAGGAGTACAAACTTGACAAATTGTGTGATATTGGAAGGGGTAATAAATTGTATAAGTTATACTGCGATTCTTCTACTATAGGTATTTTTATAGCAAAAATAATAATTTTGTGTGTACATACTACTTTTAATTTATTTACTTCGAAATATTTATGAATATTTGAATAAGAGGTGGGGAGAGGCAGACGTTGACCTTCGGGTAGAACTATCTGATTTAATTCTTTTAATAAATCCACGGGAGTAATAACATGTGGATGAAGAATATTATGCTTTGCTAAGGTTATTGCATTAATAAATAAATCAAGATCTTCGTCAAGACCAATAGTTAATAGCATCAATAAATTTATTTGTTCAGTAACGACTTGCTCTAGTCGTATAACGTTCAAACCTGTTATAGTTTGATTAGTACAGCAATTTATATACCACCATATGAACTCAAAAAGTAATACTAAAGTTACTCTTCGTGCTTGCGACGAGTACCCACCTCTGAATTACCTGAATTACAGCTTAACGAAGAAGAAAATTTGCCGTACGTCCACTCACAGCTAGCACTTGTCACCAACTAACGTTCTTAACAAAGAGAGCATAAATAACACACACACACACAAGATGTAACAGAAAGAGCAAATGAGTTTCGTCGATTCGACGAAGAGTAACCGTCCAGGGTTAAGGAAGAAGTATGCTTTGGGTCATTATCCTGTTGAAAAACTCAAAGCAATGGCATTTCTTCACAAGCATAAAGAAGCAAAATATCTTGCAAAATGCTTCTGTACCCCACTGCGTTCATTATATTATCTATGCGATATAATGGACCTACGCCAATCCATGAGAAACACCCCCAGACCATAATGTTTCCACCGCCATGCTTAACTGTTTTCTTTGTAAATCGAACATGGAATTCTTTTCCTTTTGGGCGACGAACGTTCCTCTGGTAATCATTTCCAAACAAATTTATTTTTGTTTCGTCACTCTAAAGAATATTGTGTCATTTTTTCTCACCTTCAATTCCACACCAATTCAAATGTTCATTAGCAAAATTTAACCTAGCAGTTGAGTTTTTTTTTATGAGGGGAACCTTTCGTGCTATTCGGCCGGGTAAGTTAGCTTCTTAAAGACGTCGTCGAACGGTTGGAGCGCTGACTACATTTCCCATTTCCGCGGCAATTGCTTTCGAGGACTTAAACGGGTCTTTCTTTGATATTAAGACAATGTGGCGATCAATAGCTGGACATGTTTTGTGTGGTCTACCACGACTTTCTGTTGTTTTCTTCCATTTTAATGTATTTTGGACAAAATTCACGGAACGCCCTAGGCTTTTTGAAATTTCTCTTAACGATTTTCCTTCTCTTCTTAAGTTTTTAGCTATTCTTCGTTCATCAATGCTGCAATGCTTATTTCTACCTATTTTCTATCAAAAAGCACACTTAATACTGAGTAATTTATTTAAACTGTAAAATATTCTTACCACTTTTTATGAAGCAATAATTATAATCAGCAAATGCCACTTTTTAAATTTCACAAAATTAAATAAACTTTTCTTGTACCTATTAATATGATCAGCTTATTTCAGCACTTTGCCTAAATCGTTAACTGTCAATAAATACATAAAGCTCCATTTGCATTATTGTTGTAATCGGTAACGTTGCCACATACAAAATATTTATAAAATACACATTTTTTTTCATTGTAAAATGGGAATTTGTTATTAGTATTTTAATGTTTACAAACTAAGTGTACCTATTATAATGATCATATGTGTATATGAATTATTTAATTCATTTCTAAATATTGTATTAAAAACTATTTCATCAAATGTCATAAAATATTTATTAAGATTTAATAAAAACAATTTCTACATTACATTAATATAATATTTGTGTTAGAATATTTAAAATTGAACAAAATTTGAGAATACATTAGCTCCAAAACTTTATAACTCAATTTATGTATATACAGTAAATGACTAAAGTCTACATGCAGCGTCATATTGTCATGTTTCCCAGTCGATATGCATTTATTAAAAAAACTAATGATACAGTTTTTTTAGGAATTATATTTATTCATAAAATATAAAATATAAATTAATTCACTTCTTCTAAAACAAAAAAAAAAATCGCAAAACAACAAAAAAATTGTAGGGCAAAAATCTACATACAGTTCAGTATTAATATTATATAACTAATAACAGTTAAATACAATGAGTATTTAAGCAATTTTTAATATTTGATTGCCCCCCCATTATTGTCTATCACAGCTTGCAGACGCCGTGGCATTGATGAAACCAAACTAGTCATCTCCTCCTGGGTCAGTTTGCTCCACGCGTCTGTCAGTGCTTGCTTTAATGATTTGGCATCACTAATATGGCTCTGTCGAATTTTGCGCTCCAAAAGCTCCCAAACATGCTCTATTGGATTTAAATCCGGGCTTTGGGGAGGTGTGTTGAGTTGCCTGGGCGCATAATAAAGAAGCCATTCCTTAACAACCAAAGCAGTATGCTTGCTGGAAAATCCAACCATCCCCAAGCCCTAAGCATTCCACAGATGCCTTCAAATTTTTTTCTAGTACGATTTTGTACTGAAATCGGTCCATATTACCTTGAATAAATGCCGTCCTTCCAGCGCCAATAACTCCCCAAACCATAACGTTACCCCCGCCATGCTTAACAGTTGGTATCAAATTTTTAAACTGCAAAGCAGCATTTTGTTTCCTCCATATTTTAGCGCGACCATCACTTCCAAAAATATTGAACTTGGATTCGTCCGTAAATAAAACTTTGGACCAGAAATCCATGTCTTTATTAATATTGGCACGTGCGAATTCCAAGCGGAGGCGGCGGTTTTTTTCTGATATCAGTGGCTCTTTACGTGGTGTTCTGCTAAAAAACCCATTCTCATCGAGTGCTCTTTTGACAGTTCTTGGGTGAACGCTCTTATTGGAGACGTGATGTGTTCGGATAATTCACGAGGGAGCGTTTTTATATTCGCGGAATGGGGGACAAGGGGTGGAAATAAAAAAACCAAATTATTTTTCTTTTTCAATATATTCACCTGCAAGACGGATACATTTTTCACATCTTTCAATTAATTTATTTATACCCTTATAAAAAATGATTTCTCTTTATCTGCAAAATACGCCGAAACTGCCTCCTTGACTTCATCATCGGCAGTAAATTTTTTACCCCGCAGCTCTTTTTCATTTTCGGAAACAGGTAATAATCACTCGGGGCCAGGTCTGGGCTGTAGGGTGGGTGATTCAAAATTTCGAAGCCCACTTTATGCAGGGCAGCTAACGCAACGCTGCTCTTGTAGACGGGCGCGTTGTCGTGCAAAAGCAGAACACCTTTTGTCAATTTTCCCCGTCTTTTCTCTTTAATGGCTTCTTTTAGTCGCTCTAATATTGAAGCGTAATATTCTCCGGTTATAGAACTTTATAATCAATCAACAATATTCCTTCCGAGTCCCGAAATACCGTTGCCATGAGTTTCCCAGCTGATTGTGACACTTTAAATTTCTTGGGAGGTGCTGCGCCCTTTTTATGCCACTGCATGGAGTCTTGTTTAGACTCAGGTTCATAATGATGAACCCAAGTTTCGTCTCCAGTAACAATTCCACTCAATACACCATCCTTGTCTTTATTACAGAGGTCCAAAAATGATGATCGTGTAGGATTTTAAAAATTGTTGTATCGGATACTCCAACCATTTCTGCGAGTTGTTTCTTCTTTAGTCGAGCATCTTCGAGTACAATTTGTTCAACTTTTTGGATAAGTGCTGGCGTGGTCACCTCATTGCTCCTGCCCGGCCTCGGGTCGTCTTCAAGGGATTCCCCTTCCTTGTTTAAACAAACTATGCCACTTGTACACCATTGTTTTTCCTAGACAAGAGTCGCCGTAAACCAATGACATCTCATTCATTATGATCGCGACTGATTTTCCTTGCCTGGTAAGGAACTTTATAACGGCACGATATTCTATTTTTGCCATATTTCACTTTTCAATCCTGATTATGTTACTTGGTTGACGATAGCTCAAAGACTAACTGTCTAACAACAATGAAACTTCGTATTTATACTAATCATGAGTCGCTGCACAGGCCACGCCCCCAATGCGCCTACTCACCCCTCTACAACCCGCTCATTCCGCGAATATAAAAACGCTCCCTCGTAGGTGCACTAACTCTGAGATTTTTACTGACTTCCCTTTTCCTATCTGTATTTTAAGACTAATTTTCTGAGGTCAAACGAAATTACTACATGGACAAAATTAAAACTAAAATGTTATTTGAAAGAAGTACAACTCATATGTAAACTAAAAAGAATGAATAGCGGTACTTTACAGTTACTTTTTCACTGCTTCCATTGTTTGTGTAAGCTGCATGTAGACTTTTGTCATTGATTTTTTTTAACAATTTGCAAGTTTTTACATTATAAAGCGAATGAAATAATCTAATTTTTATATTTTTACGTATAAAAGGGAAAATAAGAGGAAATTGGATTATTGGTATTTCTATTTATTGCAGATTTTTGGAAAACTAAATAAAAATGTAGTTGTACTGCAATATTTTTGTTTTGCTTATTGCTTATTAATCGTCAGAAGACGAATCAATTATGTTTTCATCTGAAGAACCTGTGTTAACTGTAAAAGTGATCTCCATATTCTCTATATCATCTAAACGAAACATATTTTCTTCTTTTATTACATGATCGATGCATTTTCGCCAATCATCACCAGTTACTTTGTCGAGGGCTTCGTGAAACAATTTTCTTACTTCATTTAATTTGAATGTTTTATTATTTGCAGCGACATAACCTTTCACCTGTGCCCAAGTTAATTCTATAGGATTCAACTTACAATGATATGGTGGTAGTCTTAAAATGTGCCTGCCAGTAATCTCAACTATATTATCTACATTATAGCGGATCGGATTTCTAATTACATAGCTTTTTACCAAATCTAACAGTTCCACTTTCAGTGAAGCTTCTTTTGCTTTAATCCCTTTATTTTGTAACCAAATAATTATATCACTTTTTTTCCAAGAAGAGTTTGGTGTATCGTCTCCCCCATAAAACAATATCAGGTTTTTCTATTAACATATGATTTCTATTTCTTTTTCCCAAACGAAGCCCATATTTTTCATAACTCTCCAGAGATTTGTTCGACTAATAGGTGGTAGCATTTCATTTTCTTTCACAGCCTGTAATTTTGTTACAGTGCTTCGGCACTGCAGGTTCTTAATTGGTTGATACAAATAAAAAAAGAAAACACCAGACTGGAGGTAATGATATAGCGTTTATTATACAGGTTACAATCTAGCATAACAAACCGTGGATGAATTTACATTTAACATTTTAAAGATACAATAAATAAAAAAAACAACAAATGAAGATACACCACAATGTCTTAACATTAATTTCTCTCTTTAATAACTGAATATCTGTAGCTTGTTAATTGGTGTACTTACTATTAATATAATTTGATTCTATTGCTTATACAAATTTCTCTATTCAATAACTAAATATCTGTAGCTTGTTAATTTGTGTACTTACTATTAATATAATTTGATTCTATTGCTTATACAAATTTCTCTATTCAATAACTAAATATCTGTAGCTTGTTAATTTTGTGTTCTTACTATTAATATAATTTAATTCTATTGCTTGTACAAATTTCTCGTAGGATTTACGAAGGAAAACAAAATAATATGGTTTACTCTGACCTGTTCTCTTTCTCGGCCTCCGAATCTCAGGCAGGCGAGCGAACTCCCACACAGCAAATACAGCAATAGACGGAGACACACAAACAAAGGGGGAAAGAAAAAAAAAACCTGTAGGTGTTGGTCAGGGTTTTAACTTGAACCCGCTGGGATGATAGACGTCGTTTTTGAATTATTTGGTTAAAGTTTGGTTCGTACACCACGATATTCTATGCGTGCCTAAATCCCTTCACGAAGGAGCACCAAAATGTCTGACCGTCGTCCCCAACGGCTGGTTCGTCTCTGCTCTCTCATCGGGGCGCGGAGAAATACGAAGTGAAAGGGGGGGAACTAGCAGCTGTGTCAACAACAGAGTCACCTGATGCGATTCATAATATGCAAAAATGACCTTTAATCACAATTGAACGAACACAGGATATACGAAAGTTACATCATATGAAAGTGAATAGAAATGAAATACTAATACGCAGTTGAACATATATGATTTTTAACGCTAATACAGACGTTATACAGGGTTTTCGTAAATGAAACAACTAATTTAGAATAAATGAATTAAACTGTAACAATTTTCTTATTCATGCATGTATATAATATAACATTTTACTAAATATTATAATTAATAATTTAATACCTGAACTATTTCATTTAAAGTTGGTTGCTTATTTCTTAGAAAAAAGCCATGAACAATGCTACGAATTGTTTTCTTCTCACCTTCATCCAACTAACTTATCAACAATATTTTCTCGATTTCGCTTTTTTTTTGTGGTGATGCAACAATTCCCTTTTTTTCCATTTCAGAAACAATATTCCATACTGTTGACTCCAAGCCACACCAACATCCATCACCGTCAACCTAACACTTTGTGTTTTTGACATACCTTGATTGTGGTATTTGAAATATATATTATATATTATTTGTTTCTGCCCACTGTAAATTACTTTTCCTTTAGAAATTTTACAAATTCCTGAAGGACCTGGCATTTCAGGAGTTTCCGGATCCTCGACAGAATGCATATGATCCGATGATTCACACATAATGGCATTAAATTTATAATAGTAGCCAACTATATAGTTCTAAGAAGAACTGATTTATAACAGCTATTTAATATGTTTATTATTCTCGAAAATACCAAAGAAAATACTATTCAACGTCAACACTGGTAATACGAAAACTGTCAATACAAAAACTATATATACAGGCTGACCACGGGAAGTATTAACATTTTGAAAACAGCAAAACGGTGTTAATTTTTTAAACAAAAAATATATTTACTTTTCTGAGATGTTTGTTAGGATATGCCATTTAATTTAACTTGCAAAAATAAGGTCAGGAAGGTGACGGCCGTCTTCTCTGATGCAGTTTTCAATTCTGTTGAGGAAGCTCTGCCATACTAGCTGTAGTGTCTCCTCGGTGATTAGTGCCACCTCTTCACGAATTGCCTCTTTCAAATCTTCCAAATTACGAGGTTTGCGTTGAAAAACTTTCTCCTTCAAATGTCCCCACAAAAAAAATCGCAGATGTTGAGGTCGGGAGAACGAGGAGGCCAGGGCACATCTCCAAATCTTGAAATGACATGACCTGGGAACAAGTTTCGCAGCAACGTCATCGAAACTCTTGCTGTGTGTGCAGTAGCTCCATCTTGCTGAAACCATATGTCCTGTTGCAAGTTGAACATCTGCAGTTGTAAGAAAAAAAAATCGTTGATCATACGCACGTACCGATTCGCGTTCACTGTCACCGCAACTCCATCCTCTTCAAAAAAGAAGGGGCCAATAACATGTTGTCTCGACACCGCACACCATACAGTCACACGAGGCGAATGGAGAGGTTTCGCATGAAGCTGTCTTGGGTTTTCCTCTGCCCAGTATCTGCAGTTCTGTTGGTTCACTGTCCCATTTAGGTAAAAGTGAGCTTCATCGCTCATGAAAATCAGAACGTCAGGCTCATCGTGAAGGAGAACTTGCATTTGAGTAGCGAAATCCAACCGTTGGGGGTAGTCAGTTTCTTTTAACTCATGTACACACACAATCTTGTAAGGATGAAACTTGAGATTCCGTTTCAAAATTTTTCGGACCGACTCACGTCCCATGTGTAATGAAGATGCGTGCCGTCGAGCTGAACGACCAGGACTCCTAATCATTGCTGTTCTCACTCTGTCAATGTTCTCCGGAGTCCTCACTGTTCGTGTAGCGCCTGGTGGTTTCTTCCCCATAATGTTGCCTGTAGACCGAAAACTTGTAACCCATTTCATAACCGTTGGTCAGGTAGGTACGGCTCCATGCCGTCCAACGTTAAAATGAATGCGAAAATTACGCTGAGCCGCTACCACTGAATCATTGTTTCTTACATAAGAATCGTACGTAAACACGCGATGTTGAACTGTCCACGGCTCCATTGCGACTGGAATACCTAAATGGCCACTGCTTGGGAGATGAATGACCGCCCGCCCCTCCCCCCATGATTTGCCGAGGCCGAGTACAGTCGCATCAAAAATGTAAATACATCCCGTGGTCACCCTGTATTACATATATAAACTATATAATATAAGACAGTCGTCACACTGCCACACTGGTGTATATGTAATTAATAAGTCATTACAATTAATGCATTTACGATTAAATGCAATGGATTTTATAGATTGATCGGTATGCGAAAAATATATCAGGGAATGCTTTCTCACACGTTCTATAAATGTAAATAACAAAATTAGTATAATCTAATATTGTAAATAGATATTCTTACCTAAAATATCAAGTGGATATATGCATTTTGCACATTCCGAACAAATCTCCACGGTTTGAGAATATTCCCAATCCACTATACTTTCTTTAGTAGTATGCGTAGATGGAGGATCAATAAAAGTTGCCAATGTGTTATTTAAAGATCCCACATATATTACCCGATATTCTTCAACTTTGCAGAACCACTGCTTGAGGAGGCTAATACACGTAGCCTCAGGAACGCCAGCGAAACTGGGAAAGCCACGTGCTGCTTCGGCGGATAAACGAGATTGAGCCATTATGATTTCGATGTGATGTTTTATATGTTTACGACACTTGTTTATATACCCCCAGAAATATGGAAGAGAAAGGTGTACCATGTATCGTTCATGCAACAACAGCGTGATAAACCAGTGAACACAAAACAGTTCTATATATTTCGTAAAATTTCAAAACAAATTTTCAAAATAAAAAACCAGCAGCATGCCAAACCGGCAGCTTGTCCCGTAAAAGGAATAACTATTTCTTTTATGTTCCAGCAACGTCAGCAGCAGCCATCTTGAATTATCACACTACACCAGCGACGACAGCAGTTATGGTTGGCAATGACATTTATATTTCCTTCTGCAACTGCCGTTGTCGCTGGTGCAGTGTGATGATTCAAGATGTAATGTAAATTTACCTTTTGGCCAATCGGGCAATCGGCAACAAAAATTACGATTCCCTATCTAAATAAGCACTGTATTCTTAAATGGAATAAACTACAATTGTTTTACCTTTTTCAAGATAATCAGTCAATAAAATTCCTTTTGCATCCCAAAACGCTCATGCTATAACCTTTTTTGCTGATCGTCCTGACTTCACCTCTTTTGGAGTTGAACAACCAACCGTAGTCCACTGTAATCGTTCTTGTTTCAATTTAGGTTCATGGTGGTAGATCCAAGTCTCATCCATAGTTATAAAACGACGCAAGATATCGGTATTATTCCGCTTGAAACGCACCAAGTTACGCTGAGAAATTAGTTTTCGATCCAGTTTTTGTTGAATTGTTAACGAATACGGCACATTCCAAACAGCTTTTTCATATGTAATTTCTTCATGTAAAATATGGAATACTCGTTCGTCTGAAATGCCTATGGTATTAGCAATTTCACGCTTAGTCAAATTCGGATCTTCACTAACCATTGCTCAATGATTGCTGCTGTTGTTGCAGTTTTTGGTCGTCCACTACGTGGTTCATCTTCAACGCTTGTACGACCACGTTTAAACTCTAAAACCCATCGATGTACTGTTGGAAATGAAGGAGCACATTCCTTTAACACGTTCACCATTTTTGTATGAATCTCTGTTGCTGATAAACCTTCCAAAACAAAAAATTCTATCACAGCGCGATATTCAGTTTTTTCCATTGTTAAAAAATTCACCGACACGTCTAATTCAAATGGATTGCTAACAATGAATGAATTGACAGATCGAGATAAAATTTTTAGTGTGTTCATATGACACATGAAAGATTCCTCTACTGTTTAATAGGTGTCCCTTTCAAAACTTTTCTACCAACATGTAGGTGATGATGAATTTGATGGCCAAAATGTAGAATCAGTTTCTTCAAGGAGACTGTCAATACCGTCCTGAAATTTAGAGGAGTGGGCCGGGCCATTTGACGTGGAACGTTTGAATAATGTCGAAAATTTCTTGTAATGTAATATCAGAACTTATAATAAAATAAATCGTTTTAATATATTCAATTGTTACGAATATGTTGGTAAATTGTATACACGTCGCTCGTTATATGCTTGTAGACACGGCAGACATTCGACAACTGTCGAGGAGGTACTTCAAAGTGATTTTCCAGGGTCCGTAAAAAACAGTGATGGACTGCTCCACTTTATAGTGCCATGTATTAATAAACTTGTGTGCATAGAAATCGGCCCACTGTAAACTTTTGACTTAAACTATATATTTTTTCAAAATTATTCATCAGATTAAAAAAAAAGAAATATGCTGTTTTAACGACAATTTAATATGTTTTAATGTGAGTATAAATTTATGAAAACTTATTTCGATTTCCTATGTTTACCATAGTGAAATTAATGCATTAAGCAAATTAAGCTTTTTTATTATTAACATAAATAGGTTTATTGGCAATTTAAAACTTAACACTTAATTTTTTAATAATGGGTATGACCTCCTCTTCCCCTAATAACATCTCTCATACGATTAGCCATTGATCTAATCAAGTTTGCTATTGTTTCTTGAGGGATGTTAAACCACTCTTCTTCTACTGCAACAATAAGCGCTGGGATCGAGTTTGGGGTATGAAGTCTAACTCGAATTCTTCATTTTAGCTCATCCCATAAATGTTCGATGGGATTTAGAGGTCAGGACTGCATGCTGGCCACCCCATAACCCGAAAACCGACTTCTGCAATGTAATCTTGCACAATTCTTGCGGTGTGCGGCCTTGCATTGTCATGCATAAAGGTAAATTCGTCTCCAATGTAGTCGACGTAAGGTACCACATGAATTGCTAAAATCTCCTCGATATATCTAGCAGCCGTTAAACCTCTTCTTCCGTGAACACGGTCGCCCCTACGAATGAACTCAAGGTCGGTTCGTGCTCCTATAGAAATTGCACCCCAGATCATACAGGAACCACCTCCATAAGCACTCCGTTCTTCAAGGCAGCAATCTGCAAATCGCTCTCTTGGTCTTCGGCACACTTTCCTTCTTCGGTCGCTACCATGGAGGCATATTCTGGTCTCATCTGAGAACAGAACAGATCCCCATTGTCCCAACGTCCAATTCAAATGATCCCGTGCAAAACGCAGGCGTGCTTGCCGATGAGCTAGAGTAAGTTTTGGGCCAATCGCAGGTGTTTTAGGGATCAGGTTATTTTCCTGCAGTCTTCGTCTTACTGTCCACTGACTAATAACCACTCCTCGCACCTCACGGAGCTGTCGTTGCACTTGAACGGCATTAAGGTGACGATTTCTTAATGTTGTTGACACAATAAAGCGGTCATCAAGAATATGAGGAACCCATATGTCCAGCTTTGAAATTAATCCTAGGCGTTTGATGTGATCATGGACGGTGGAATTTGACAAATTTAACTTCTTTGCGACGTCACGTGTTATTCATCGATTTGCATCAATTAAAGCCTTTATTTTATCCTCATCAGCTTCGACTGGCCTTCCAGGACGCGGTGCCTCTTCAAGATCGAAATTTCCGGAACGAAATTTTTTAAACCAATTTTGGCACTGGCGTTCTGAAAGCACATCTTCTCCATACACAGCGCATAACTTTTCCCTCGCTTGAATAGCATTTTTACGTTTTCGATAATAATAAAGTAATACCGAAAATGCCGCTTTTGATTTTCCATATCTGAAAGGGCACCACACAAAAACTATTAGTCGGAATTTAAAAAACTTTATCACAAATAATCCTTATTTTGTTAGCTATTAAAATATGTAATAAAAAATTGGCTTCAGTATGAAGTCTGCTGTGAAAAATACAATTTATATTTCATCGCTTGAGGTTCAAAAAAGTCGCAAAAATCATGAACCGGCCTTAACTTCCACATTTTCCGTGCGAACGCCACAAACATTTCATCAATGAAAATACCTCTCGCAAGGATTAAAATTAGTACAAGTTTGTCGCTATAGAGAGAACCGTTTGGCCGCAGTGGCAGTTTGAATTTTCGCAAAAATTCTCGGTTTTCCGGTCATATTTCGAGAAAGCGTCGTCGTAGCGGATTCCGGTTGAAAGCAGTCGATTCCGGACGTCAATATGCATCCGGCAGTGTCCGCGGGGTCACCGAGAGGCCCTTGGTTCCCGAAGTAGCATGCCGATCTGAACGAAAATCAAAAGTTGTCGCGATTCTCGCGACTTGCAAAAGTGTTTTTTGCGAATATCTCGAGAACCGAAAGAGCTGGCGCATTTCTGTTGCGTTTTTCGTAAACAGCGGATTGGAATACATACAGTAGAGGCATGAAAGCGTCGAATATCGACACCACCATTTTTCCGATTTTTAAATTTCATCGCTTGAGGTTCAAAAAAATCGCAAAAATCATCAAACGGCCATAACTTCCACAAAATACAAGAAAGTCATCTATTGGGAAAAACGCAATTACTTTCCGAACGACCGATATTACACTTAGAAGGGAATGTGGATGTGGTTGTGGAGGTGTAAAATAATTGAGTAAATGAGCAGATACGATTATAACAGAAGTTTCCTGCACTACAGGATAGTCTTCAGATATGTTTTGAATAACATTCTGCGCTACTGTAGTCGCCACTTTTTCGCCACCAGTTACTACCTTTTTACCTAAAAGTAGTTTCCGGTGTTCATCTCTAGACTGTCCGACGCTGGTATTACAAATTGGTGTAGCAGTAGTCGCAGTCGCAACAGTAATCGTAGTAGTAACCACTATAGTCTGTCTCAACCTTATTATGCAGTACAGCTCTTATGGGAATTAACTGCAACGTTGCCAAATCTTCTCATCATCTGTTTCCGGTTCATTCCTTGACATTTCATACGATCAAGACATAACCTTTACCTTTTATGATTGTTAGTATTTATGAAATACTATTATAATGTTAATACTAACGAGAAGAGTTAAAAGGGAAGCGTACAGGGAGTAGTAATTAAATTAATTAATTAATAATTAAATTAATTAATTAATAATTAAATTAAAATTACTTATAATGATTTAATTTTGTGATATTTTATATAAAACCTTGTAGAAAATACGGGCAGCAATATAAATTATTTTTGTATTATGAAGAGCACTTAATTTCCTTGGTATTATTGAGTATTAGCAATACAATTTATAATAATCACAAATAATTATAAATGTACATATCTATTATAAAATTGATTGGGAACTTGTTCTCGGGAAATATGTCTTTGTTTAATAAATATCTTTATCAGTTATTTATATTTATTGGTTTAGTTTTGTTTACAGATATTAGCAATAATTCAAAATTAAATAGTCAAACTCATTAAGTAACATATCAGTAATTGTATATATTTGAAATAATAGAATAAGGTATCAGGTTGTTACATATGAAATGTCCGATTTTGTAAGGAATAAAAAAGTCTAAATTTAAAAAAATATAAATATTCTGTAAAATAGTCTCCATTTACATCAATAGTTTGTTGCCAACGGCCTGGAAGCTGAAAAATTCCCTTTGAAAAGAAATCTAGGTTTTGACGGCTCACATATTGGAAACCTTATCACGCATCGTTCGCTGAATTACATGTGCATTAAAAATTACAAGTTCATACACTATCATCCTTCGAAATTGCTCGCGTAATGACTGCTACGTGTGCCGTGGAAACAAATGCTCGATACGCTTCCAGAAAGCGTTTACGCGTCATAGTGTGTGCGCATTGCGTGTCCGTATTTCGCGGACAATAGCAGACCTCTCCTCTTGCGTAAAAGAGTTCGCACGTCTGCCATCGTCGCGCTCCCCGAATCTCTGAAACTAGGAATTCCAAGAAAAAAGAAGAAAAAAATTCCCGAAAATGCAAGCACATCGAAGAAAACTTACTAACAGTTATTATTTTAAGCTTGCGTTACTAAAGTCACTAACACACTAACCTTGTTCCATATTAATGGTTGGCCCCCTCTTGGGCACTGGGCTCCTCCCAGCTGCTCAGCAACTCTGACTCATCGGAGTTGCTCGTCCCCTAGGCATAGGGAGCAGCGGTCCTCGCTTCTTCTGCGTCTGTAAACATCAGAAAGAATAGTATTCTTAAATGGTTACGAAATTATTCTAAAGTATGGTATATAAAGATTTTTTTGTTCTAATCATTTCATCCTCATTTTGAGAGACACGAGCAGGATGGACGTGGAAACCTTATCACGCATCGTTCGCTGAATTACATGTCTATTAAAAAAATAATATACAATCTGCACGAAGCAACTTACAAACTCGATAAAGAATTGCTGGCTCGGCATTGGTTTAAAAATTGCATACTTCAACACCACGTGCGCACACAGTTTCTGGCATTTACCTCGTACTTTTAATACATCGCTAATTTTTATAGAAGAACTAATTACCTTTATCAACTACGAATCGAATCTATCTTGTCTTGGTCTAGATTGTATGCTGGGTCTTCAAGTTCATACACTATCTTCCTTCGAAATTGCTCGCGTAATGATTGCCACGTGCGCCGTGGAAACAAATGCTCGATACGCTTCCAGAAAGCGTTTACGCGCCATAGTGTGTGCGCATTGCGTGTCCGTATTTCGCGGACAATAGCAGACCTCTCCTCTTGCGTAAAAGGGTTCGCACGTCTGCCATTGTCGCGCTCCCCGAATCTCTGAAACTAGGAATTCCAAGAAAAAAGAAGAAAAAAATTCCCGAAAATGCAAGCACATCGAAGAAAACTTACTAACAGTTATTATTTTAAGCTTGCGTTACTAAAGTCACTAACACACTAACCTTGTTCCATATTAATGGTTGGCCTCCTTTTGGGCACTGAGCTCCCAGCTGCTCAGCAACTCTGACAAGTAGTTAAACGATGGCTCATCGGAGTTGCTCGTCCCCTAGGCATAGGGAGCAGCGGTCCTCGCTTCTTCTGCGTCTGTAAACATCAGAAGAATAGCATTCTTAAATGATTACGAAATATAAAGATTCTTTATTCTAATCATTTCATCCTCATTTGGAGAGACGAGCAGGATGGACATGGAACCTTTATCACGCATCGTTCGCTGAATTACATGTGTATTAAAAAAATAATATACAATCTGCACGAAGCAACTTACGAACTCGATAAGGAATTGCTGGCTCGGCATTGGTTTAAAAATTGCATACTTCAACACCACGTGCGCACACAGTTTCTGGCATTTGTCTCGTACTTTTAATACATCGCTAATTTTTATAGAAGAACTATCAGGTTATTACATATGAAATGTCCGATTTTATAAGTAATAAAAAAAAGTCTAAATTTAAAAAAATATAAATATTTATTCTGTAAAATAGTCTCCATTTACATCAATAGTTTGTTGCCAACGGCCTGGAAGCTGAAATATTCCCTTTGAAAAGAAATCTAGGTTTTGATGGCTCACATATTGCTCAAACACTGCTATTACAGACTCCCGGTCAGGGAAGTCCCTATTTTTTAAGTGATTGTCTAAACTTCGCAAAAAATGAAAATCAGTTGGCGAAAGGTTAGGTGAATAAGTTGGGTGAGGGAGAATTTCGTAACCAAATTCCGAAAGTTTTTGGATTGTCTGTCGTTCAACATGAGGTCTTGCATTATCATGAAGAAGTATGGGTCCATGTCTATTGACTAGTGATTGCTGCAAGCGGCTATATTTTTCATGCATAGTTTCCAGTTCGGCAAAATAGGACGCTGCCGTGATGGTTTCACCAGGTTGCAAAAATGAATAGTGAATAATACCCTTACTGGTCCACCATACAGTCACCATAATCTTTCGCGGGTGAAGTGATGCTCGTGCATGCTGTCTTGATGCTTCACCTCGATCTAACCATTGTCCTGACCGTCTCCGATTATCATAAAGTATCCATTTTTCGTCACACGTTACTACTCGATGAAGAAACGGTTCAACTTTCTGTCGATTAGCCAAAGAGGTAGCCACCTCTAATCGACGGAGCTTATTGGCTTCCGTTAATTGGTGCGGCACCCATCGATCGAGTTTCTTCACTTTACCAATCGAAGAAAGGTGACGACTAATGGTGGCAATGGACTGCAAGGCTACGCACTGTTGTCGACGGATTACTTTCAACTTCAACACGCAGCTCGTCGTCATTAACGGTGCTACGCGCATATCCGCGAGGCTCATTTTCCAAATCCAAATTTCCCTCGCTGAATTTTTTAAACCATCTCCGTAATGTGCATTCATTACACGTGGTTTCACCGAACGTCTGATTAATTTCTCGCGTTGCTGCAGCTGCATTTAATCCCTTTTTAAATTGAAAGAGGTTAAATTGCCCGAATATCTCTTGCCGACAGCATTTCCATAGGCGAGACAAGAGCAGGTGTATTAATCTTTCCAAGAAATGGAACAGGTACACACTTCAAAATAAATACCCTTTTCTACAAATACAAAAATAATTTTCACCAAAAACATACACGTCTTCACACAGGTGCGATTCAGTTCAGACTGAAGGAAAAAACCGACATTACATTTGTAACAACCTGATACATACGAGGGAGCGTTTTTATATTCGCGGAATAGGGGACAAGGAGTGGAAATAAAAAAACCAAATTATTTTTCTTTTTCAATATATTCACCTGCAAGACGGATACATTTTTCACATCTTTCAATTAATTTATTTATACCCTCATAAAAAAATGATTCCTCTTTATCTGCAAAATACGCCGAAACTGCCACCTTGACTTCTTCATCGGCAGTAAATTTTTTACCCCGCAGCTCTTTTTTCATTTTCGGAAACAGGTAATAATCACTCAGGGCCAGGTCTGGGCTGTAGGGTGGGTGATTCACAATTTCGAAGCCCACCTTATGCAGGGCAGCTAACGCAACGCGGCTCTTGTGGACGGGCGCGTTGTCGTGCAAAAGCAGAACACCTTTTGTCAATTTTCTCCGTCTTTTCTCTTTAATGGCTTCTTTTAGTCGCTCTAATATTGAAGCGTAATATTCTCCGGTTATAGAAACACCTTTATCTTTATAATCAATCAACAATATTCCTTCCGAGTCCCAAAATACCGTTGCCATGGGTTTCCCAGCTGATTGTGACACTTTAAATTTCTTGGGAGGTGCTGTGCCCTTTTTATGCCACTGCATGGAGTCTCGTTTGGACTCAGGTTCATAACGATGAACCCAAGTTTCGTCTCCAGTAAAAATTCCACTGAATACACCATCCTTGTCTGCATTACAGAGGTCCAAAAATGCACGCGAACACTACTCTACGCGCTGTTGTTTTTGCGGCGGCGTGAGCATTCTCGGCACCCATCTTGCGCTGACCTTAGACATGCCGAGATGATCGTGTAGGATTTTAAAAATTGTTGTATCGGATACTCCAACCATTTCTACGAGTTGTTTCTTCTTTAGTCGAGCATCTTCGAGTACAATTTGTTCAACTTTTTGGATAAGTGCTGGCGTGGTCACCTCATTGCTCCTGCCCGGCCTCGGGTCGTCTACAAGGGATTCCCTTCCTTGTTTAAATAAACTATGCCACTTGTACACCATGGTTTTTCCTGGACAAGAGTCGCCGTAAACCAATGACATCTCATTCATTATGGTCGCGACTGATTTTCCTTGCCTGGTAAGGAACTTTATAACGGCACGATATTCGATTTTTTCCATATTTCACTTTTCACTCCTGATTATGTTACTTGGTTGACGATAGCTCAAAGACTAACTATCTAATAACAATTAAACTTCGTATTTATACTAATCATGAGTCGCTGCACAGGCCACGCCCCCAATGCGCCTACTCACCCCTCTACAACCCGCTCATTCCGCGAATATAAAAACGCTCCCTCGTAGATAGACCATTATGTCGAACAATATACACAGTAATATAATTTTACTCTCCCATGGCGTTTGCATACATCTTGTGTATTGTAATCCTACTTGTCCCACTATCTCATCCTCCTCATTAATCTTCCATAGAAATCTATATGAATACAAAGCACAATTAGATTAGTAGTACGATCATTATCGTCGACGAAAAAATATGGCCATATGACGCCGCCGGCATGCAAACCGCACCAAACAGTTATTTTTTGTGGATGAAGTGGTGTTTCATGAAGCACATGTGGATTTTCACCCGACCAATAACGCATATTTTGCTTATTGACGAACCCATTGAGCCAAAAATGACCTTCGTCACTGAAAATGATTTTGCCATGAAATTGATCATCTTGGCGCATGTTTTCCAGAGCCCAATCGGAGAAACGTACGTCGCTTCAAATGGTCCATCGGCTTGAATTCTTGAGTCAGCTTGATCTTGTTGGGTGTAAACCAAGATCCTTACGCAAAATTACAACTTATAACTATAAATCTCTCCCCTACATCGCTTTTTAATTGCAGGCTCCATTAGCGCAGTGAAAAACCCAAGTAAAAACTATAACAAAAGATATAGGTTACGTATCATATTTGTAAGAATTACAAATAATATACACTACCGGTCATATTTATTTGCCCACCCTTAGTTTTAGCCAAAATTATTAAACTATCAAATGTGTACTGAAAATTTATTTATTGTACCAATACAATAGTGTAAAATAAACATAAAATAGTTACATTTTTCTTATATAAAAACTTTATCTTTAATTATTATAAAATTTTGCTCTCATCAATGTGCCCACCTTTATTTTTGATAATTGCGGTACATAACCGCGGCATCCTTTCAATTAATTTTTGCAGTGTATCGTCTGTAATTTGTGCCCAGGCTTCTTGAAGTTGTTCCCACAGTACAGTGGTGGATGATAGAGCACGTTCTCGAACCTTCCGGTCCAATTCTTCCCAAAGAAGCTCTATTGGGTTCAGATCAGGACTTCGAGCTGGCCATACCATTATAGAGATTTGCCCTTGCTCTTCTAGTTGACGCAAGTAATCGCCACACAATCTAGAAGTGTGTTGCGGATCATTGTCCTGTTGAAATACAAAGTTTTCGCCAAGAATCCTTAGTCCTGAAGGAACAGCGTTATTTTCTAAAATTTTTTTGTAGCCTTCTTTTCTTAGGATTCCCTCAATTTTGACGAAATCGCCGACAGATCTTCCACCAAAACACCCCCAAATCATTACTGAACCTCCTCCATGTTTTACGGTGGGCCTAATACATTCTGGCAGTACTCATTCTCCTGCGGATCTTCTTACGAATATTCGCCTTTTACTACCGAAAAGTTCAAACTTCGATTCATCTGTCCACAACACATTATCCCACTGATTAATCGTCCAATTCTTATGTTCTTTAGCCCAATTTAGTCGTTTTATCTTGTTTTGCTTTCGTAGTAGTGGTTTTCGCAGAGCAATTCTTCCGTATAAACCCGCTTGCCTTAACCTTCTCTGTACTGCGTCTACTTATCCGTATTAGATGCCGGTCATCTGCAGATGTCGTCGCTTTGCGTCGTCCAGATCTTCTTTTGTTGGAAAATGCACCACTTTCTTCAAATTTTTTAACGTTATAATCAACGGTTCTGCGATTTAATCGTAATTCTTTTGCAATTTCGCGATTACTTTT
Source organism: Dermolepida albohirtum (assembly GCA_031893035.1). NCBI lineage: Eukaryota > Metazoa > Arthropoda > Insecta > Coleoptera > Scarabaeidae > Dermolepida > Dermolepida albohirtum. The sequence continues at coordinate 32,709 of JAVIWB010004835.1, read as the reverse complement.
ACCCGTACGATGATAAGCAATTATCATAGCACGCACTTCAACAGATAATTCCTTCGTCTTCGGCATTGCATTAAAATATTAACAATAACTCTCTATTTCACTGTTTTCGCAACAAAAGATGAACGATGACTGACATAAAATTTATTTTCCTTTTTTGAGTAACACATCCTAATATTGTAATTAGTTAGTACAACAACACAATATTGGTAACACCTTTCGGAAATGCAGGTAAAACTGTTAATACTGTAGGGATTAGCCTATATAATAATATATGTATATACTTACATAAACGTTTCTAAAAGGAAGTCTACGTTCTAAAAAGAAAATACAATGGTCGTTCAAAATAAATGCGACGGTACCAAATTCTTTTAAACGATCCCTGTATACGTACTTAGAGTTATGTTAAACAAAACGAACAATGAGAGTAGAGAAATTTACAACTATTTCGGACTAGATTTATACAAAAACTTATGTCTTACAGAGCTATTATGGAATGTTAGCACTACTACTCGTACGTTTTTTGTTTTGTTTATATTTTCTTTTTTGAAACTTATATAAATAATTGGTATAATTATGTACATTATAATGGCTATAAATTATTTCTATCCACTTTATGGAGTACCGCCGGATTATAATTTGGGCCCTCTGATTATAATCTTGTATAGAAGTGATTTGCCTTTTTTACTGTTTGCCCACTCTTGTGGATGATATGAAAATTAATGTGTCTATTAAATCTTATGCCCAGTATGTTTTTAAATCAATTTAGATGGAGTAGCTTAATTGTCTCAGTCAGAGAGAATATTCATTTTAGGTTTGCTACATTGGCAAAACTAATATTTTTAAATTGATAAGTCATTAAAAATCTTTATTAATTGCAGCTACAAATAACGAGGATTTTAGGACCTCAGTATCCATCTAACATAGATCCACCGACGTTAGTACTTCCACTAGTTTATGATACTAGTACAAATATTACTCAGTTAGCTGAGAAACGAGACACGGGACCAGCACCAGCTGTTGCCGCCGCAAGTCAGTTACTGAAGCATTTCTCGCAATACCAATCCAACCATCTGGAGTGCTCGCTATTCCCAGCGGTACGTGAACTATTAATGAATCTTACGCTTCCGTCTGAACCTCAACAGCAGAGTCCGGCTCCGGGATCAGTTCCGCAGATTCAATCGCCCGCTATGCAGATGGCACAAGGACAACCAGGGTATCAAGTTTCAATGCCAATGAACATGATGGGACCACAATAGTGGTTACTGTTTAACAATTCTGACTACTACGATTAGCAGTACGGATATTTTTTGTTTTCTCTTTGTATTATATTTGCAGAATCGAGTATATTGATGATTTACTTTATTGTATTTTTTTGTAATTATAATTGTTACTGGTACGTATCTTGTACATAATTGGATAAATGACGAAATAAATGCGATTTTTACTTTATATTTTATTTTAGATTTTTTCGTGAAATCGATATCATGTCTTCTATATATTTAACTTTTTATAAAATGTAAATTATATGATATAGTTTTTGTACATATATTGAACATAAGAATTAAATAAAATGTAATATATAATTATTAAAATTGATTTTATTTTATTTGTTCACATAGCATAAATTGGAAAGCATCTACTTTTATTATCTATCTAACTATTAATACAGGGTAGATAAAGTAGAAATTCTATCAAGAGTTTGTAATAGACATATATCTGATACAAAGGGATCCTCCTTCTAAAATTGCTCTTCAACTGTGTGTTAAAGAGCAGAATGCAAAAAATAGTTGTTTGATGCAAACAATCAAATTAACAATTTGCTAATAATATTTAATTTTTATTACAATAATTGTTAATAAATTATTCAATGTATTGTCTCTTCTTCAATTTCTGAAAATATATTATTAAAAATAAAAAAAAGATTAAAGGCTTCCCCAAACCAACGCGAAACATTCGCAGTCGCAGCGAAATTTTCGCGGCGATTGATTTCGCTTCACCTGCGACGCGGTGAATTCGCGTGGATTCCCACACCAACGCGTCAGTTTTTGATTCTAGCAGTGCAAAAATGTCTTCCTCGTCGGACGAAGAAGAAGCAGTGCTATTTCTTGCATTAGAAGCTGAGGAAAATTCAAGGTTTATATTTGTAGTATTATAAATGTTATAGATATAATATAGATATAATTTTTTTTGTAGAACGAAAAAAAGAAAATGGGCGCATAGAATTAATTTGGAGCGTAAGGAGTTCGGAGAGTTTCATACACTGATGCCTCAACTTCGGCAAGATGAAAAACGATTTCATATTTATTTTAGAATGTCAAGTGACAATTTTGATGAAATTTTAAATCTTATAAAAGAAGATATTACGAAAAGGGATACAAATTACCGTGAAGCTATATCAGCGGAAGAACGACTTGCCATTGCACTAAGGTAAGTTAAAAAAAGGCATATTTTTTGTTAACATTTTATTAGGAAACACAATATAAATGAAAATATAAACAATAGTCTTTATTAGCATTAGCATTCAGTAATTAGTAGGAGTGAATAATTGAAAATAATTTGTAACGCTACTGCTTTCATCTGAAGGGTTTGCTGGCTGTAGTGTATTAATAGTTTGATTTTGTGAAGTACGTGGTACATAGCTTGGTGATGCACTTTGATTATAACTACATGAGGCAGAACTGTCAGTACTTAAAGGACGAGGTGAGGCCAGGTTGTGATATGGTGAGGACTGTTCTTCAATATCTAAAAGTTCTTGTTCCATAATAATTTTTGCAACCTGCATTTTTGCTATGGCCTGGCGTTTTTTTGAGAACTTTTTGATAGTTTTTGCATGAGCTATAAACAGCATTTCAGTTTCGTCAGAGTCGGGTTTCTTCTTATTTTGAAAATATGTAATTAAACTGTTTACAGAAGAGGGTTCACTTTTATTCTTATTTTTATTTTTATTTGTTGACGAGGGGGTGGATGTTTTGGTCGAATTTGGTGCTGGCGCTGGAGCTGAATTTACTTCTAAATCGGTGACAGTTGAATCTTCAGGATCTAGTTCCTCTGCCGCTATTACATCTGAGTTGTCATCCAAAAATTCGGACTGTTTGTCCTCACCACTGTGAATACTTTGAGAATAATAATCGGTTTCACTACTATCACCGATACTTTCTGGATTTTCCGAAATTTCATGAACATTTGAGCTTGTTTTTGCAAACGACATAAAAGGGAGGAATGCTTGCATTTGATCTGACCATTGCCATTTTTTACCACTTTTTGCAGCTTGACCAGTTTTGGATTTATTTGCTTTTATGTGTCGCATGTAGGTATCCCTAAGGTTTTTCCATTTCTTTTTTACTTCGTCGCCTGAAACAATAAAAAGGTCCTAATGAGATATAATACATTTGTTTTATAACTAGGAAGAAAAAATTGCTTAATTTTTTTTTTCAGGTTTCTTGCTACCGGAGATAGTTTTTCTACAATTGGCCACAGTTTTCGGGTTGGATTTGAAACAGTTAGTAGAATAGTAACAGAAGTTTGCCAGGCGATTTGCAGAAGAATGGAACATATTTATTTGCCTGAACCTACAACGGAAATTTGGGAAGAGTCTGCAAAAGGATTCGAAGATATATGGCGATTTCCCAACTGCATCGGTGCTATAGATGGGAAGCATGTTACCGTCAAATGCCCTAATAAAACCGGCTCCTTGCACTTTTGTTATTTAAATAAATTTTCAATAGTTCTTATGGCTATTGTTGGCCCGGATTACAGATTTATTTGTGTGGACATTGGCGGTTATGGAAAAAACAGTGATGGAGGAATTTTTGAGGCTTCACATATGGGTCAAAGATTTGAAACAGGTTTAATGAACATTCCGAAAGCCAAACCTTTACCACGGCAAAGTGAACTTTGCAGTCACGTTCTGATTGGTGATGAAGCATTTGCTCTCAAGCCGTATCTTATGCGCCCTTTTCCTTATCGACAATCAAGAGCTGATGTTCGTAAAGAAAATTATAACACACGGTTGTGTAAAGCACGAAGAGTTGTAGAAAACGCATTCGGAATCCTCGTTCAAAAATGGCGAATATTCTTCAGACCAATTGCAACTAAAGTGGAAACTGCAATTCTTATTGTTAATACAACATGTATCTTACACAACTTTTTACGTATGAAACAAATCGAAGGTGAAAATTGTGATTCTTTAGACCCATCGGACCAACCTAGTCAACAATCTGTCCTTAGACAGATGCAAAATGATCCAAAACGGGCAACAAATTTATCATTTAACATTCGAGAAAAATTTGTTAATTGTTTTAATGATTCAATAAATTAAATTTGTTAATTTTTTTAATGATTCAATAAATTAGGTACATACTTACCAGTTTCTTTTAATTCCGCTCCAATCTGTTCCCACACCTTATCTTTTGTCCTCACATTTTTGTATTCGTCATGTGACAGGTCGTATAAGATTGGGTATTTTTTTACTAATTCAATTAGCTTTTCGGTACATGTCATCTTTTATTACGATATCTTTGCATCGATGTAGATAAGACCATTTAATTACATAGTCAGCGTTTGGTCGTGGATAATTTCCCACGAAAATTTCGCTGCGACTGCGAATGTTTCGCGTTGGTTTGGGGAAGCCTTAATCCTGGACCCATAACTCCTTTTTTTGTTGTTATTATATTTGGGGCTGTTCCTGTTTGTGCATTAAAACTTTGAAAAGGTACATCAATGTAAGTTCGTTGACGGAGAATACGAGTTTCAAAACGAGCTGAAATATTAAATACTGTAGTTTCTGGTTTATCAACTAGATTTTCGGAATCTACTTTTACTATTGAACCTACCATTTTTTTATATGTATCATTAATTTGTTCACGAGACATAAATGTATTATAATAATAGTGAATTGGTGTAATATCCATGACGTTCGCTTGTAAATTTGCATTAGCTACTTCAATATTAGATGTATTCGTAGTATATGGCGCACGTGCACCTTGTGAATCTATTCTTAAAGAGACATTATTAACAAAAAATTCAGAAAAACGTCGTCTAATATCTTCATATTCAGCTAAATCTAAATATTGATATAATTTTTCTATAGGAATACAAGCTGAACTACTTATTCTCCAACGTATATATTCATTTCGAGTCACTGATGAAAAGCTGTGGCATCAAAATAACGTCCTTTGTTTATAGACGATAAACATGTAGGAACAACAAATCGATAACTTTTGCGATATGTGTGTTTAAATGGTGTACCTTGGCTCATTGGACAATTAATAGTAGATGGTGTTTAATTTACACTAGGTGCTATTCCCGGTCCAGGTCCACTTCCGGATATCCCTTCAGCTTGATCGGATTGCATTTGATTTTCGTTTACGCTCATATCTAAACTGCCACCTACTCCGAAATTAGAAAAAAATTCTGCTGCTGCCGATCGTTTAAGATGTGGTTCTATTGGTGCTAGGGGTGTACGTTTATCATTTGTACCAGATATACTGCCCATACCATATAAATTACCAACAATACCTTCAATAATATATTTACTGGCTATTCCTAATGTTCCTATTGCACTCTCTAAATTTCCATTAGCAAAATGACCAACGAAATCACTTATTGCATGCTCGTCTGCTCTTCGTATATCATTTACACTTTTAGCATTATTATATTCAACATCGTGTTCAAAAGCTATACGATCGTCTTCGTCAATAATATCACCTTCTAATTCATTACCCGGACCAATATAATTATGAAACGGTAATGTCAAGCGCATATTAAGTACACAACATTCTTTATTGAGAGTCGCGACAGAAATGAATAATCGTTGCGCGCAGTATATGTAACCTTGGTAGCAAAATTGAAATGTCATACATGTTAATTTATTCATATATTCTCAACGTGTTACAAGAAGGTTAACAACAAAACTGTGATTATCACATAGTAACAAATATATACATTCTCTTATAATACATTATACTGTTTTAATAAATTTAAATAACATAAAGGGTGGGGTTTTTTATGAATATTTCTAAGAAAGGGAGCTCGCTGCCAAATATGTCGTATCAATCTATCGTTAAACGGTTCCGTATTCGGAATTAATTTTAAATTAGCGGTTATAATTACAGGGGTTCGCGGTATAGTTTGTGCATCCATGTATTTAATATTGGCAGGACATGGATCTCCACCTAATAATAATTTAATAGTGTCATGTTCCGAAGTTTCACATTGAGCTTCATTCCATAATAATATTCGACGGTTCATACAAGATTGAAAAGGAAAACTTTCCGATCGATTAAAATTTTTAACATGTCCAACATTTAAATAAAAAGCACACACCATATCCGAAAAGGAAGATTTACCCGAAGAGGCAGGTCCGGTAAGTTCTAATGTATTAATTTTGGCTCTTTTTTTTTTCGCAAATATCAAAAACTTGTTGAAGAAACTGCTGAATTTCTACAAATAAGGTGTTTTGATTTACTATAGCGTATTCATACAATTGCCATTCGAGAAGTTAATTTATTGGGTTGGCAACTAAGTACAGGGTGCGGCAGAATGACCTCCCCAATTTGGGAAGCTAGTAAAAACCAAACCAAGCAAGATACAAGAAAAATGTTTATATTTCTGAAAAGTGTACATAAAGCAGTTTTAGATTAGCGTGTTTTAAAAATGACATCACTTAACTGGCGACCTTCATTGGCGATACATTCATTTAGTCTCTCCCGGTAGTTTTCCATGACCCTGCGCGTCATTTCCGGTGGAATAGCAGCAACTTCTTGGGTTATTGCCTCCCTAAGAGCTTCCAAATTTTGAGGACGATGTTGGTATACCTTGGATTTCAAGTAGTCCCAAAGAAAAGAATCACATGGGGTCAAATCGGGGGAACGCGAAGGCCACCCAATGTCACCACGCAAGGAGATGAGACGGGCAGGAAACATTTCTCTCCATATTCCAAGGCTACGACGAGATGTGTGGGATGTCGCACCATCTTGTTGGAACCATACATTTTCCTGTCCATGTTCATCAAAAAAAGCAACCAATCTAGGCCTGAGAAAGTTCTCGAGTAGTGAACAATATCTATCGGAGGTTACCGTTACAGTTACACCGTTCTCGTCAAAGAAGTACGGACCCCACACACCAAACTCAAACACGGCACACCACACTGTAACTTTAGGACTATGTAGTGGTCGTTGATGAAGTTGCCGAGGGTTATGGTCTGCCCAATATCGGAAATTCTGTTTGTTAACCATGCCTGAAAGGTGAAAATGTGCTTCATCCGTGAAGGGCACAACATTTCTTCGAGGAAAGTTTTGAAGTTCTCGACACAAAGATGTACGGCTTTCATAATCTCTTTCGTCCAGCTCCTGTGTAGTTGCAATTTTGTAAGGGTGCATTTTCAGTTCTCGGTGCAAAATTCTCCGGACACTTCGATCTGATAATCGTAGGGCAGCCGCATGCTTTCGTGCAGAACGCCGTGGAAATTGACCAACCGAAGCTCTCATAGCAGCCACATTTTCCGGTCCTGTTGAAGTCCGAGGACGTCCAGTAGATTTACGTTTTAATGCACTACTTGTTTGTTTAAAGTTTAACACCCAGGTGCGAATTGTTTTTCTATCGGGAACGGGATCATGAGCAGCGAGCGCGAAGCAATTACGAAAAGCACGTTGCGTCGATATCGGCGAACCGCCATTTCTAATAAATTCCTCCACAACAAAAGCGCGGTGTACTCCCGACCATGCCATGATGTGAACTGGAAATTGCATGAGATGAGCTGTCTTTCTACGTATACATCACCGCTGTACCCCCACCCGGCCCCTGGCTACACCTTCCGCAAATCGGGGAGGTCATTCTGCCGCACCTTGTACTTTCGGTTTTGTAGTATAAAATAAAACACTTTTTTTTAAAACAAAGAATAGTTTTTAATCAATTATATATTTTCCATTTTGCTCAATGACCTTTTGCCATCTTTCTTTCAGCTGCATGATTCCGCGCTCATAAAATTTCTGGTCCTTATCAGCAAAAAACTGAACCAGGTGCGAGTGAAGGTCATCGTCATTTGTGAAAGTTTTACCATTCAAAGAATTCTGCAAACTTCGAAATAAATGGTAATCAGATGGTGCTAGATCAGGGCTGTATGGGGGGATGTGGCATCACTTCCCAGCCAAGCTCCAATAGTTTCCCACGAGTTGCCAAAGATGTGTGAGGCCTTGCATTATCTTGGTGGAAAACTACACCTTTCCGATTTGACAATTCTGGGCGTTTTTCTTTGATTGCTTCATCCAGTTTTATTAATTGTTGACAGTAAATATCAGAATTGATCGTTTGGTTCCTTGGAAGCAGCTCAAAAAACACAACACCTTTGTAATCCCACCAAACTGACAGCATGATCTTTTTTGGATGCAATTCAGCTTTCGATGTGGTTTGAGCTGGTTTATCGTGTTTGCTCTATGATCGTTTTCGAACTATGTTACTGTACAGGACCCATTTTTCATCACCAGTGATGATTCTTTTTAAGAAAGGGTCGGTTTCATTTCGTCTAAGGTGCATATCGCAAAAGTTGATTCTTTGTGTTAAATTTCTTTCAATTCGTGAGGTACCCAAATATCAAGCTTCTTAACTAGCCCAAGACATTTTAAATGTTTTTCAATTGTTGTGTGCGATACATGTAGCCTCTCCGCAACCTCTCGAACAGTTATATGACGATCCTCTTCAATTATGACTTTGATTTGGTCATCATCAACTTCAGTAGGCCGACCAGAACGTTGCTCATCTTTGAGGGAAAAATCTCCAGAACGGAATTTTTTATACCAATTTTGACACGTGCGCTCTGTTAAGCAATTAGCACCATAAACTTCACATATCTTTTTGTGAGCCGCAGCAGCTTTCTTTCCTTTACGGAAATAAAATAGTAAAGTATGTCGAAAATGTTCGTTTCTACACTCCATTTAAAATTAACCCACAACTAATAGCTTTAATAAAAATCACGCACTACTTGCTTCGGAAGTTACGTCAATGTGACTAGTATCACCCGAAAAACGGTAAAGTACAGCACTAACATACGTTATACAAAAAATAAAGCAACGCTCTCTATCAGTAAAAACCGAAAGTACTTAGTTGCCAACCCAATATTACCATAACACTATCTTCTACATTTAAATAATAATTATTAAAAGGTATTTGAATAGCTTCCCATATAGTATTACTATGAGTACAATAAAATTTTTCAAAATCCGTCATTGTCCAGCGAGCCATTCGTTTCCTTATGGATGATATTACTAATTTAAAAGAATTATTTGTACCGTCTATAAAAGGAAATTTCGAATTTTGCCATATATTTGTATCACATATTGAATGTAAAGGAACAGTTATATTTTCTAACATTAATGCTTCTAACTCCTCGAACCCCGCTTTACGTGTAGGGATGGGCTGTCGCATATTTTGTTGGATATTGCGTCGATTACGGCGTTTAATTTGTTCATTTCCTATGGTGTTGGACATGCTTTCATTCGAATACTCTCTGACCGCCATCTGTTCTTGGTGTCTTACGACAGGTAATCTCTGGTCAGAGATAAATTTAATTTCACGTAATCCCGTGTAGAAGGAAGATCCGTTACCTAGGTATTGTAACAGTCGTCCTTCTGTACTGAGATACTGCAAGATACGGTTCCAGCATAAGTGGTGACTGCCATTGAAGAAGTCCGGAGAGCCCTCCGATGGACTCCGGCGTCGTAACATTTACATTGGTAATAGGCCCAGGGACAGACGTGGACAATGTGGACATGGAGATTGGGTTCTTGATGTTCGGCAATGGCGAAAACGGTTCCCCGAGCGCGCAATCTTCTTCGTATTTTCTCCACTTGCTGGTGAAAGTCTCCGGCAATATCTCCAGCTCGGATAGATTTTTTAACAATTCGTTTTTGAGCTCTCCCGCAATATTGAAGAATTTGCGGAATGATGTCGCTGCCCAAAACGGCAGACACCCCAATACCATTTGTTCTGTCTCCGTCAAATAATCTGAGAATTGAATTTGGCTCAAAAATCGGGGACCTTCGTCCAAAAGATCGGCTGCTTCCAGGAATACTTGAATCGCTCCTATTATCTGAATTAAATATAATCTCACCTTTATGTCATAGTGTATTTGTGTCATCTTCGGTGATTTGGTTGTTGGTTCTACTGATACTTCTGGGGCTGTTGTGCGTTTCGTGGCCATTACTTTCGAGTGGATTATTTAATGTTTCAATTAATTCATATAAAGAACTTGCACTATCACTGTTCATTATACAATACCACAAATTAATTTCTTTGCGACAATATACTGTGCTTTCATATTAAAATGCTACAAACACCGTATCATATTATATTCGGGTCTAGATACCGAATGCCGATCAGAATGTAAAGTGGTGGGGCGCGAAGCAGTCGAATCACAACAACGACTGACTACAAATTACAGATTAAGTAGTTGTTCGTGGTACTTGGCGGAAGGTCTATCACTGACTGTCTAAATTGTTTACGTCCAAAAATTAATAAGTTATAATTACTTTTAACTGTACAATTAGGTATTTTTGCAGTAAGTTTCGCACTGAACTAAAAGACGTTTTCTAATAAAACGTTTAAAAGTAAAAAAAAACTTAAAGAAACTAAAAAATAAAATAACTTTTCGGAACTTAAAAAATACTCTTTAAACAGAAAATAAATATAACTTGCCAAAACTTATAAAATACTTTTTAAATACAGAAAATAAATTCAATTAAATAAATTCTCAAATGTCCCTCCTGCTGGCGCTAAACAGTACCCCAATCTATTATAAAATTCATTTCGAACATTGGCCAGTACAAGAGGATTAATAATTTGGAATTGGTGTTCGCTATTAACCCGTAATTCTTCCAAATTATTAGCCCTTTCGTCTTGATGCCCATATAGCTTTGATTTTATGTAACCCCATAAAAAAAGTCATTAGGGGCTAAGTCTGGTGACCTTGGTGGCCAGCGAATTGTACCACTATTAGATATAACTCTTTGGGGGAATATATTATTTAAATATTCATTCACAATTCTAGTTCCATGGGCCGGACAACCATCATGCTGGAAACACGCGTTCTCTAAATTGGGATTAATAGTTCTCAAAGCAGGGACAATGTCGTTTCGATGAAGATTCAAATATATTTCCTCATTTAAATTTCCTTCGATAAAGAATGGACCAATAATGTTATTCCCATAAATACCAGCCCAAACATTCAATTTTTCAGGATACTTTGTCCCCGTATTCAATTGTCGATACTCGTTTTCAATAGACCAATATCGAAGATTCGACGGATTGTGTTTACCGTGCAACGGAAACGTGGATTCATCGGTAAACACGATAGTCTCAATGAAGTGTTCATTCGCATTTACACGTTCTATTACAGTTTCACAAAATTCCATTCTGCGGTGTTGATCAGCATGAAAAATTTCCTGATGAGTTTGGTATTTATAGGATGTGTATTTATTTTTCTTTAATATCTTATGAACTTTACCCACGCTAATACCTATCTCTTCTGATATTTTAGATATAGTAATATTGGAATTTTCTTCGACCATTGCGCACACCATGACTTCCTGCATTTCTTTATCGTTATTTATTCTCCGTATTTTATGACATTTACATCCCAAAATGCAAACTTCTGATTTAAACTTTTTAATTACTAATGATATTGTTGTTAATGCAGGAAAGGGACGATCTACATACTTTTCAGAGAAAAGGCGCTGGATACGCCGTAAAGAATTACCTTTCAAAGCCCATGTTATCATTTGAATTTTTTCTTCCAATGTATACATTATCAAAGTAATAGAATTAAAAAAATATTTAAATTTAAAGGTCTTACCGTAACACACTCTCCCAAATGCAAACCACGAATGACCGTTAATACGATATCGATACGCCTACAGTCAAATTAGTGGTGGGGCTGCAGCTAGTACGATCAGTAGTCAGTTATAGTCGTGATTCAAATGACTCGCGCCCCATCACTTTTCATTCTGATCGGTATTCGGCAGCTAGACCCGAATATAATGTGGTACAGTTTTCGTAGCGAGGTAAAATGAATGCACGGTATATATTCCCCCTCAATGTAACGATGTCAATAACGTTTATAAATAGACCTGACAAAGACGCTTATGATTACTTGGTCTTTAGGAAACAGAAAGTTTCCTAAATCCAGCAGCAGCAGAAGGGGGAAAGCCAGAAGAGCGGCAAATGGACCGGTAAATGCCGAGGCCACGCGCTTGGTTTGGATCGGTGACTCATCGGCGCTAAATCATCGACCCTTGGTCTTGGCATTTCAATCATATTACAATACAAATAAAATTCATCCTTTAAAAATAGATGTACATAATGTACAAATGGAGATGGTAGAAGTCAACAGATGTTGTCGAAGTATTTGTGATAGAAAGCAAGGTGCCCTGGTGGACAATAACTGCACATTGATCTTTTGCCTTTTTTTATTTCTGGATCTGAGTTTTGCTGCGGGTCCTCAGAAGTATGAGTATAGTGACTTATTGCCTCACGAACCCTTTTTCGCATAGAAGGTCTTTCATCTAGTCTTAAAGAGCGACATTCGCTGCATAAATTATAACTAAGATCCTTCATAAAATCTCTTCTGGTCATTGGCTTTATCTTTTTTTTGGTCACAGTCGGAAACGCCATATTTATCATACCGTAAAACATACATAATGGCCAACGCCTGGTCTTGCGGTTGCAGCTGGAATGACAGCACATTTGGTCATAAGTGTCAACAGCACCTTTTGTTGCATTGTATGATTCAATAATTACTGGCTTTTTTGATACCGAATTAACGGTAGGTTCATCGTGCATGGTTGAAATTAATAAAACTGTTTTATGGAGCTTTGCTTTATAGCTAACAAGACTTAATTTATCGTGAAAGCCAAACATGGAAGTACCAACAAGACGAGATGTATTATGCCTAAATTCGTCTGGAATTTCTTTTTTGTTCGCTTTAATTGTTCCAATTGAAGTAAGCTTGTAAGGATCTGTTAATAGCTCTTCTGCTAATGGAACAGAAGTAAACCAATTATCTGCAGTTAGGTTTCGGTTTGTTGCATGTATAATTCTTGTAAGAAATTTTAAGTAGAGTCTGGTTTATTTCGATAGACCAATGACTTCAAATAACCCCACAAGAAATAGTCTAATGGTGTTAAATCACAACTTCTTTGAGGCCATTCAATATCACAATTTCTTGAAATAATCGAATCTCCAAACTTTTCTCGCAATAATTCTATTGTTGCATTTGCTGTGTGGCACGTAGCTCCGTCTTGTTGCAACCAAATATTGTCAAGATCAACTTCTTCCAATGTCAGCCATAAAAAGTTGGTTATCATGAATCTATACCGCTCTCCATTGACAGTAACGGTGTTACCAGCTTCATTTTGAAAAAAGTACGGACCGATGATTCCACCATATCAAAAACCACACCAAACTGTAAATTTAGGTGAATATAATGGTTTTTCATAAATAATTTGTGGATTTTTTTCCCACCAGAATCGACAGTTTTGTTTATTTACCACACCATCCAGATGAAAGTGAGCCTCATCAGAGAAGATGATTTGCTTAAAAAAATCGTTATCGTTTTCAAGTTGTTCCAAGGCAAAATCAGCAAATTCACGACGTTTACGGTGATCCAGTGGCTTCAGTTCTTGAGTGAGAACAATTTTGTAGGGATGCAAACCCAAATCCTTTCTCAAAATCCGCCAGGTTGTGGTTTGAGACAGTCGCAATTGTTGAGAACGTCTTGGAATCGACAAATTACGGTCTTCAGTAACACTTGCCTGAACGGCAGCAATATTTGCATTACTTCGAGCGGTTCTTTGTCTTATTGGCACTTGAAAATTATGTAAAGAAAATGTAACCTCAAAATTTTTAACAATTCGACGAATAGCGAGCACACTTGGACGATTATTACGACCATAAAATGGCAAAAGCGCACGAAAAGTTGCAATTGGAGAACGATTATTTTGATAATAAAGCGGAATAATTTGTAAACGTTGTTCTTGCGTATATCTCTCCATGATGAAATTGTAAACACTACTGAATACAATGAAAAACAAATGACAGATTATGACATATTACAAATGGCCGAAATGTCACTTCAAAATCATATCATCCCTATTGGAAAACCTTATATTTAGTCCTAACGTCGTAAACTAAAACAATCTTGATCCCGTACTTTGCTGGCTTGTTCGGTATATACATTCTAAATGGACAGCGACCTCGAAATGCTAAAAGCTGCTCGTCTATTGTCACATATGATCCCGGTTTGAAGTTATCTCTGCACTGCTGAATAAAAATTTCCCATATATTTCTAATCGGAGCAAATTTATCGTTTTTTTTCTATCTTCTCGAGTACTTCGATCGTCAAAATGAAGGCAATTGATAAGAAATCCGAAACGTTCTTTACTCATTGTAGCAATATTTTGAGATCCGCAAAGCGAAGGATCAAAAAGCTCTTTGGTTGACAAATGATTATTCTTCAGTGCACCACTTAAAACGTCGTTAGTACGAAGAAGTATTTCTTCAACCATCTCTGATGTAAAATACTTTTCAAAACACTGTATAGGTTTTATGATATCTCTCAGCTCTTTCTTTGACCCCGGCATAATATGAACAATATTTCTCGCTGGAGTCCTAGAAGAGCTTCTTTTTGCTGAAGATGGTTCAGTAGACCAAATAAAATTGTTCCTGCCTCTTACAGTAGTTTTGGAAGGTTGAATTATAAATGAATCATTAGGTTCACCATTTATTTGTGGGGAATAAGTAGTTGAGACTGCTGTCTCCAAAGGCAACTCTTCGTCACGTACAACTATATTATCTACTTCATCCTCAGATTCGATTTGAAAATTTGGATCAATTTTACTATCGTCTGAATCGAAATCCTCTTCTAAATTATCCTGGATTTCACTTCCAATTAATGACAGCTCTTCCAGCCATTTTTCTATTTGTGAATCAGAATTACACACCTTCTTTTATTAACGAAACTATCAATAGTTCAATTAATATCGGAAACTTTACAACGTAAAGTCAAAAATACCGGTAATACTAAACCTCGCCTCTCAAGTAACTCGAGTTAGTATATATTCGTTACAATACACTTTTTTTCAATAAGCGTGTGCACACCAGCTCATACAATGGACTACTGCTATGGTTTAAAAGCACGTGTTGTTAATTGCACACAATCACAATAAAATATGGAAAACCGTCTTCGCTGCTCATCACAGGCGGGGTTTAGTTTTCTAGAGTTAATACACGTGTGGTTGTGGGCTTGTTGACATAGACCTGTGATTTCAAATAACCTCATAAAAAGAAATCTAATGGTTTTAAACCAAACGATCTAGGCGGCCAATTTTGATCACCGAAACGAGAGAGTACACGATCTGGAAATGTCTCATGCAGTAATAGGGTATTTGACTACATTGAAAATATACCACAATATGTGGTCATCCTATCGGGTAATATCGTAAAAGAACATATTTCACTTTATTTTATACTAAATTATGTTTATCTTTGACAAATTACACAAAAAACAATCTCATAATTTTTGAAATTTTATCTGTAACGGGAACACTATGTCATTGGTGGCAACTCTGGTGACGTCATAGGCTAGCATACACGGCGATACTGGCGAAACAAGTTGACGTTCATTCACGTTTTAGTTTTTTCGATATCATATAATATTCCTAGTTGTATTCGTTTCGGACTTCACAATGGAGTTAAATTTTGTGCGAGCTGATAACAGCAATTTACCTAAGATACACGCATTTATGGTTGCACTTTTTTTTAAGAATAACGCCGATTACTATGCTGCTATTTCTGGTTTCATATCGTTATTTGTTTGTAAGCTTTCAGTATGAGTTTCAGTAGTACTTTGACTTTGCAGACATTCTATGACAAGATCAATTCTTTGCTTTTTAAGGAACAGCTCTCGAGAAGGTACAGCATCAGTCATCCGTCTTTTGCGATCCTCTTGACAATGAAACTTGGTTGGCACAGCCTCATCTGCCAAAAGTATTTTCTCACTGAAGCCCATTTTGTATTTCATGTAGTTAATTGTGTCTTTTTCCATCTGCAATTCAATATTATTGCCGATATAACAAGTGAAGTGTCTAATATTCTAATAGTATGATATTATGCATAGATTGTCTGACAAGAGAATCGATATTACAGGACTGCACAGAAAACTATAAAAATCTAACAATGTAACAGAAAATATTTCAAATCCTATAGAGTCGGGTTATAGATGTTGCAATGTTATAGATATAGATCTCGTTTTACAAAAACCGATACTTTTAACTAATATCTAGTATAATATGTCAAGTTAAATGGGATATTACTTACGTCAAAATGATCTTCACACATAAAAACATTTGTATGCGGTAATATACTCTTTGGGTCTCTTCGAGCTAATTGTAACCACATTTTTCGTCTTTTGGGATTCTTTGGAACAGAAACAAACAGTTTGTGTGGACTCTTTATAGATGTATTTGTACATTGTGGCACTACACACCATTTATACCCCATTCTATCCAATAAATTTGAAGAAAACATGAAATTAACTTCAGCGACGCTGTTTTATTCAGGTTTACTTCTTGATTTACTAGATTTACTTATCCCGTCCTAGCCTGTGACGTCACGCATGCCATATGACCAGCGCCATTACACAAACAGCGTTTTTGGCGCGGTCTTGGACGTTTAAACTTCAACATTGATTTTTATTGATAATACAATAGATATGTCGGAAATATCAATGATATGTCCTTATTGTGTAATAAACAATAATTTAAAACAATTTCCCAAAATTAGTCAAATAGCCTATTGAATCGTTTCACGGGCTGTATGGCATGTGGTACCGGCTTGTTGAAACCGCATATTGGCCACATCAATATCATCCAATTTCGGCAGAAAGAACTGTGTTATGTCGCGCTATCGAGCACCAGTAACAGTCACTGCTTGACCAGCTTCGATTTCAAAAATGTATGGTCCAATTATGCCTCCAGCCCAAAATCCACACCAAACAGTGATACGTTGTGGATGCATTTGTTTTTCGACAATCACATGTGGGTTCTCAGAACCCCAAAAGCGTTGTGATCACAACCAGTAATAAAATTCCGCATTTCAGTCGAAAGTCTTTCACTTCCTTTGAAATTTTCAATTGTTAATAATTGGTATCGTCCAGATTACATTTGTTGACGATTCTCTTGCATTACATTACAATTCAATATTCTCTGATATAATTTTTTGAATATATGTACAATAATGTTTAATAGGGTCTCATATACACGTACATATATGAGGTAATATTAGAAAAGGATCGTCTTTTTTAATTAATATCGCGTTTAAACCTGTCAAGTTCGAATGCCAATATTTCAAGGATGCAATCAAGAGTGTTCGGACCTCCAAACGTACCTTAGGATAGTGCGTTCACAGTCGTCCAAATGATGACAAAGCAACCTTCCCACATATGTCTTAACGTCCTCTATATTTTCCTTGTTAGCAAACGATGGTGTCGATAGTAGTAAAGGAAATTAACAATTCCAATCTCTGAATTCTATTCTTTATCAATAATAATACATTCGTTATCATTTTGATACATGCTGATTTGGCGTTTCGGGTGCTCCCATTCGAGGCGGTAGCGTAGATGATGGTTGTGGACACGGCTCTGCAATGGGAGGCGATAAATGCGCGTCTTAGGTACCAAGCGCGGTGACCACCAAGACCTTACTTATTCTGGCTCCAGTGCCCTCAATTGTTACTCGAAGTTACTCCTGAAAAATTGTTACTGTTTTATTCTACAAAAAATCCAAAATATACAACCACTTCTGATCGGACGGCAATCAGATCAACACCATTTCTGACTGATAGATAAGTGATAGGGATGAACTTGGGGCGTGAACTATGTTAATGAAACTATGGTAGAAGTATGATAGATTAACTGAAAGTACTGCAAATATTTTTTTCGAAAAATTAAAATATTTAAAAATATAATATGTAAATATTTAAAAATATTTAAATTTCGAAAAATAATGAATCAGTATATCAAGGTAAAGAAGTCGTTAGTATGTCAGTGTAATAATATGTCAAAGTAAATATGTCCGTATGTCAATGCAAAATCAGTGTAAGCACCAATCCTCCACCACTACCACATACTATCACAAGAAATTAGAAGTTTAATTAATAAGATTGACGGATTGATGTTATTTGATGATTATATATTTTATCGATCTAGATCGAGATCTATAAAATATATCAAGAATCAAATATATCAAGAATCTTATTCTTGGCAGAAGCAATCAGATTAAAGTAACCCTTAATTTCTTCTATGTAATTATTCATCTCTTGGAGGTTTTGAACTGTATCATTAATAGAAACACCTCCAGGAATGTCTGTATTAATGGCATCACTACAAATCTTATAGAAACGAATAATCATATCATGTTCTGCGATAGCTTTCTCCATCTGCTCATTCATCGAGATTAATTGGTCTGAGACTTGGGAAGCAGAGATTATAGGAGATGGGGCGGTTGTAGGAAAATGGTGTGCAGCTGAAGATGGACCGGGTTGAATAGGATCTGATATACGGACTGGGGCTGGTTAAACAGATAAGGGTTGAGTCACCATTACTTTTAGAAGGGAATGTGGATGTGGTTGTGGAGGGTTAAAATAATCAGGTAAACGAGCAGAGTAGATTACAAGAGAAATTTCCTGTACCACAGGATCGTCGTCAAATATGTCATGAATAACCTCCTGCGGTACTGCAGTAAACACTTTTTCACCACCAGTTCTTACTTTTTTAGTAGTTTCCGGAGTTCATCACTCGACTGTTCGACGCTGGTAGTACAAATTGGTATCGCAACAGTAGTCGTAGTAGAAGTCGAAACAGTAGTAGTCGTAGTACGAATCGCAACAGTAGTTGTGGTAGTCGTAGTACGAGTCGTAACAGTAGTTGTGGTAGTCGTAGTACGAGTCGCAACAGTAGTAGTAGTAACCGCTAGTGGTGCAGTAACCATTAGTGGTTGGTGTCTATATTGTCTACATTGTCGACGTTTCTTGTAAAGAAGTCGTTGAGCTCCCAACTTATGTTTTTCTGCTCTACTTAATTTGTTATACACAATGTCAGGTAAACGGTCAAGAAATGGTGGATATTCAATTTCAGGTGAACGGGCAACAAAAGGTGGTGATAAAGTAACAACATGCAGAAAACCTGATCCTGATGCAGGGGGAACAATCATGTTCTAAACACTGATGCAAGAGGAACAGGTATAATCACGTTTGCAGCTGTTGTAACCGTTGGGGTTACAATAGCTGGTGTTACTGTAATTATTTCAGCTGCACTTGCAACAGGCGGCACAGTAATTATTTCGCCTACATCAACTGATGTAACTACTGCGGGTGGTGTTACAAACTTTAGCCATTGCCATTCATCTTCAGTCCATTCCGAATTGTCAATATTAGCATTATTTTGAATATTGATAGTATTAGTATTCATATTTTCAGCAATATTTTCAGTATTTTCAGTGCGAATATCATCAATAAGTCTATCGAGTTCCGTTGTCATAGTATTTTCTTGCTGTTCGCTCTAAATATTAAAAGTAAAAGATAAATAGAATAATAAAAGCAATAATTTAAGATTATTTATAAAAATTATGTTAAGGAATTTGTGTTAATACATATAACATGAAAAAGTGTTGTTTACAATTTATTATAAACATCTATTATATTAAAATATCAAGAAAAAAATTAATGTATTATAATATACATTTTTGTATAATGTAATAATAATATAAATTTTACATACATTTATTTTTATGTTTCGTTGTATAGATTAATTTAATAAATATATATTTTTATATACATAATATAATAAAAGTATGCAATCAATTAAAATTCAACAAAGTATGAATAAGAAAATAATAAAAATTACTTACCATTTTGTAATATGATGATATTAACTAACTTGTTAGACGTAGATTTGAACTGCCTTCTCTAAACAAATGTTGACTATTTATACAAAAATATCGTAATTAAATATGCAAGTTCCGCATTCCGCACAAACTTTCATATCGTATTATATATTATAAAAAAGCCATGTAAAAAATGCCGTTCACAGGTCCGCATTCCAATACGAAGTTACATAAGCAGTCGGCGACCTAGCATGGGAACGTGACCTTTTTGGAAAGTTATAAGTCCCAGTTGACGTCAAAACACCCCTCCACCTCCACACCCCTCCCCTGGGCGTGTCCTCTTTAGCTCCGCCCACGGCGGAGGAAAAAGTGGAAATTGGGACATTTCCGAGTTCCCTACATGAATAACAATCCCTGCGTCGTACAACCCCATCAACATCACCCACAACTATATCTCTTTCAATTAAAAATTTATAAAGACATTCAACATTAGATAAAGCGCAAACAACAAATTTTCCAACACGAAAACTACAACTTGGAACACCCTTTTTAATTTTATCAGCATAAACTAAATCAACTATACATTTATCTAAAATACATTTTAAAAAATCCAATTTTTCTCTACCCTTCACAAACACTAAATCTACACCAATACACAATCTCTTAACAATTTCATCAAATTCACCAGATGATGTATAACCGTCTTTCCATTTCAATCCATGATGTTTCGCAAAAGCATATCTTGCAACACGTTTGTCTTCTACTGTCAATGCACCAAAAGTAAGAGCCGGCTTAAATACAAAATGACTCCTCCTATAATCACTATCACAAGTAGCTAATTCCTTCGGTATTAAACTACAACTATTAAAACGATACCATTGAAAATCAATAATTATAAATTTTTTCCCATCACAATTCATTATGATATAAAATCACTTCAACAGATACACCATTTAAGTAAATAAATCCTCACATATTATCGTATTTATCTAATTGTTTTCTGCTGCACTCCTCCTCCTCCTTAAAATTACTCCACTAATACTTTCGTTGAACTACTTTATTAAATGGTGAATATTCATATAACTTATTACGTAATATTAAACAATAAAGAACGGTATCTTTAGATACGTTGTCTTTCGTTGTAAATTCAATTCTAACTTCAACACCAGTCCTATGAGTAGATGTCAGTTTACCAGTACTAGGACAGCAGATTTTATTCCAAATAAAAAAAAATATTTTTTCAAGGGGTTCGCAATTCACCGACTCAAGGAGGGCACATTTTTGCAACCTATCAAATCCTTCAAAAAATTTTGTGAATGTGTATTTTAGAATCGGTTATTTTATGTTTTAAGAGACCCTTGTAGATTTATATCTTATCCTAGCTATATAAATTTTTTGCTATTACTTGTTTAGTATTTCTATTGAAAATAATATTTAGAGTTGTCTGTCGTTTTCCTGAATATTTAAATTTAGTTAGCGTTTTGTGACGCCTTTTGAGAAAAGTACCTACCCCAAAAAGTGAACTAAACATGAAACATAGAACGTAACGTAACACATAAACATTGAACGTAATATATAAACGTAATAATTGTAGTAACATAACGTCTAACGTCAAAAAGTATATGTATTAATAACCAAATTTTTTGATAAAAATATTCAACACTAAAAAAATAAATTAGTTACATAATTATTTTAAATATAAATAAATTGGAATGGATTCTGACAAAAGTTACACGAAGGAAATTAATTCGCTTAATAATGATCCAATGAAGTACATAAATTCATATAACTCGTTGCCTAAGCTACCAATAAATAAAATTCTATTAGTTACAAATCTTTCAAAATTCGAAAATATTTTAACAAATTCATTTGATTATATAGTATTTGTAAAAAATAAGAAATATAGAATAAACAAGAATTATATAGATAAAATAAATGTCATGTTTAATTATATAATTAGTTATCAAATTATGAAAAAACAGAAATTCTTTCCAATAAAAGTTATTGTTGATAAAAATTATAAATTTACACAAGTACTATAAATATCAATTGTTTTCAATTCTCCAATGCCCCCAAGCCAGTGTATCAGTACTATCTTCTTGAATACATCTTTTATCATCTATCCAACACAATGATTTTTTATTTAATTCCTCAGTATATATATTATGATCATAGCTCCTAATAACACATTGTTTATGATAATATTCCTGCTAATCAAACAAACATTTTTTATAATGCCGAAATTTAATTTCTTTATCAAGAACAGATTTCTTAATTCCTTTTAATTTTTTATGCACATTGTTTGTTGCTTTTTTATCTATACAAATACACTCAGTCAGATATATTATTTTAATTTTAATACCAAAAAAAACAAAGGTTTTTTTTATAAAACAATATCAAGAATGTCATTACACTATTCAACATCGATTTCTTCATCTTCTGCCTAAGCACCAGTAGCCATAGTATAATCTTCATTCTCTATAATTGCAGATTTTAATAAATCTAAATCTAAATTCATCTACAAATTAAACAAAATAAATACTAAGAATAATCAACTAATAATACATACTTTATTCTGCTCGATTTCAATGTGAATTATCTCATTTTCTATGTCAGCGAACATTTGCTTTCTGGCAAATATTTCTTCCTCTTTATCCTTTACTTCTTGCCGCTTTCACTTTAATTGTAGCTTATTTTTTGTTAATTCTTTTTCATATGCTTCTATTTCTTTTTTATCGTTTTTGAGTTGTTCATTACTTTTCACAAGTTTCTGTTCCTTATTTATAAGGTTTGTCGAAATATTACTCATATGTTTTTTATAGTGATATGTAATTAATTTTTTTTCAACTTTTTTATTACATTACTAGTAAACCCGGCGAACTCCGTTTCGCCACCAGATGGCTTCGTTTTATGTAACATTTTGTTTGGTGATTAAAAGATGAAGAAAAATTTTTTTTGTTTTATATTTGAAAAGGAAAAATTTTATTTCATTTCACAACAGTAATGAATTCATTTCGATTACAAAAATGAAGTGTTATTAAGTTGAACTTCTCTAAGTAAATGAAAGTGAATCCAAAGTAAATACTGAATCGAAGCGTTATACGTGTCCGCAAATTATCCGTTTCATTGAAGTGCTCTTTGGTATACCACATTTTTTGTTTTTTGGTCTGACGTTAACACAAACAAAGCGGATGATTTCCCAACTCGTGAACACGCAACGTATAACTGCCCATGTGAAAAACAATGATTTTCTAAATTTATCCCGCAAACACTAAGCGATTGGCCTTGCGACTTGTTAGTTGTCATTGCGAACGCAAGGCGAACTGGAAATTGCAATCGTTTGAAGTCAAACGGAAGATCAGTCGGAATCATTGGTATTCGAGGAATACATACATTTTCACCTGCGTACTTTCCGTTAATAATGGTTGCCTCAATCAAATTCGGCATAAGTCTTTTTACCGAAAGTCGAGTACCGTTGCAAAGCCGCGGTGGATTCAAATTACGCAATATCATAATAACTGTACCAACTTTGAGTTGCAAGTTATGTGGTGGAAATCCTGGTAACTCCAGAGAGTTCAAAAACTCCGTTGGATAATTTACTACATCATCGGGATTTGTTATGGAATCAACGGATTTGTATGTCACAATATCGCCAGCAATTTTTGATTGAATGGTGAAATTCAGCGCGTGTACATCATTATTCTTTGCGGCAAGAATTGCTCGTTGACTTAACCAAGCATAATTCTGATAATTCTCACTAATGTTTGGGAAAACATTTTCAATAAGAGCTAATTGAGAGTCTACAAATCGGCAAAAGTCGTTGGTAAGAGTAATTAATCCAGATGTCGCATCAACTGGAACTTTTCCATTTCCAACAGCTAACAATTTTTGGAAAATTGTGCAGCACTTTGATCATTTTGAAGTTGAACTCTCATATTAGTGGTTAGCGATAATGTTTTTACGTTATTCCATAAAGGTGATGCCTTCAGGCAAGCATTCAATTCATCTGCAGGCGTTCCACAGGGAATTACTGGCAACGTCTGCCTGAAATCGCCTGCCAACAATATCATCAAGCCGCCAAAGATGTTGTTATTTCGCCGAAGATCCTTCAGTGTGAAGTTAAGTGCTTCAAGTGATTTCTTATGGGCCATTGTGCACTCATCCCAAACAATGAGCTTGCATTGCATCAACAATTTTCCCATTGCACTGGATCGGGAAATATTGCATGTTGGAGTATCAATTGTGTTTAAATTGAGTGGCAACTTAAGCGCAGAATGTGCAGTACGACCGCCATCTAGAAGAGTCGCCGCAATTCCAGATGATGCTAACGCCAAAGCTATGTCACATCTTGATCGAATAGTGGCCAAAATCAATGAAATGACAAATGTTTTCCCTGTTCCTCCAGGTGCGTCCAGGAAGAATAGACCACCAGTATTATTGTCCACCGCTTGCATTAATGTTTCGTATACTTGTTTTTGCTGTTCATTCAGCAACGGCACATTATTTCGAACGAATTCCTGCAATGTATCAACATTGTATTGCAGCTCTCGATTTAATTCTTGGTTGAATGCATCGTGCATCGATCGATTTGGCGCAATCATTCCTACTTCAATCAGTAGCTTGTTTGCAATAGTCAAGCATTGATCCTCAATCAGAATCAATCCTTCATTGTAGATTTCATCGGTTATTTGGATGTCAGGATTATTCGTTTGAATGCGCAAGCGATGCAAGATATCTTCACATATGTCGTCTTTGTATTTGTTCCATAACTGAATT
Source organism: Dermolepida albohirtum (assembly GCA_031893035.1). Lineage (NCBI taxonomy): Eukaryota > Metazoa > Arthropoda > Insecta > Coleoptera > Scarabaeidae > Dermolepida > Dermolepida albohirtum. Next base: position 8,005 of record JAVIWB010004835.1, on the reverse strand, counting down.
GGTTGCGAAGGAAAACATGTGGTGATGATAATTGCGAACAGCGTTCGTATTTGGTACGCATTTGATGAAACAACTGAATCCGCAAGTGTTAAATCCCAATGAGAATCGTTCTCCAGCAAACCCAATAGTTGACATGCTTCTCGATATGTTTGGCATTGGTGGCCATTCACAGTTTTCAAATGCGCAAATGATTTTGGTCCACGTACATTTACCAACAGCAGTCGCAAATAAAAACATTCATCATTTCTAGGATGAACAGTATACATGCGACCTAGTGCATCAGTGGAAAACACCTGTGGCCAATCTGGAACTGGGGTTCCTTGTTTGCGACGTTGGAATTTCTTTGTTGATTGATTCCAAGTGTAATACTTGGGCATTTCAATGTACATCAGCGTCGCTGCGAATGGATCTGCTTCACACATTGCAAAGAAGCTAGTCAATGTTGTCGATGGTGGTCTCTCAGCTCGTTGTGCCGCATTAGCCTCAGTGAAGTAAACTCTTTGGCCATTTTCCAAATGCACTGCTAAATGTAAAACTGTGGGATATCTTTCATGAATTTGAAATGACAATAATCGCCACAGTGCTTCATTAGTACTGACGTATCTGCCCATTTGGAAGTTGCTGATTTCGTCATTCGCATTTTCCGACGCAATACCAAACACAGCCATGTCGCTGCCTTTTGTGACGTACTTGCACAAATATTTGATTGATTTGGCCGAATAACAACTCTCAACGTTTGCATGTGTTTCGAAAATTCGTGATAGCAGCGGGCAATATGGTACAATGAATTCATTTCCGATTTCAATCTCTTGATTTTGAACTTTAACTTTGATAGTTCGACCACTATCTTCTTTTGAACGCCGACGATAAACTGGATATCCATCGTTCCCTGTGACTGTTTCAGCAACTAACGGTCGCGGATATCGTTTTGTGCACTTTCCATCAGCCATGCAAGGCGATAATGGATTTAATGCACCGCACGGTCCATGCACCATCTGTGTCGTCACAATGTCGTGTAGATGGGGATCAGTGACTGGATCAGGAATTTCAGTTGATATGATGTCATCCACTTCATTTGAATGTAATTTGTTCAGCAACCAGATTAGGATATGAGCATGCGGTAGTCCACGCTTCTGCCATTCCACCGAGTACATATAACAACGTGTGTCACCAAAAATTCGATACTTAGTAAGCACATCCATCATTACCTTGAGTTTTTGCTGAAATACTCTGGCGATTATGTCATGGCGATCTTGCGGTTTTTGGCCCGGTTCCAACTCACGTTCAGTTTCCGTCCACTTCGGATTGCATGTGAACGTAATAAATAAATCCGGAGTTCCATAATTTAGCACGTACGTCATAGCGTCTTGAGCGTATTCGTGCATGTGGCGTGGGCTTCCGATATAAGAAGATGGGAGATTCGTCAGACGTCCAATATTCTGAACATCACCATCTGAATGAATAGCATCACGCAAGTGTATATAGTCCTCAGATCGTAGCTTTGCCTGATTGAATTGGATGAACGCTAAACGTTCGGTCTCGACTTTGACATACATGTCGACAGCGAATTGCGGAATAGCCGACGGCACTTCAGAATGACATTCTTCTCATGTGTACGAATCATCATACGATACGCATAGTAATTCATTGCGCTTAGATTTTTATTCGTTGATACGCCTGAAAATGCAAAATTAAATGAATTGTTAATGGAAACCAATAATAGCAATAATAGCAATAATTAGTGTGTGAATATTGTACCTGTAATTGGATCGACCATCTTCAACGTGATGTCGTATCCGTCTTGCCCTTGCCAATAAATGATTGGATATTGTAACGCATCGTACAAACGATGTGTCTCGTTTACACGATGCATGATATTGCTTCTTCGCTGAACGACAATGTCTCGCGATTTAGTTGGATCGCCAACAATAATTGCAGCAACATCATTAACGGTGGGTGCATTGAATCTTCGCACATGTTCACCTGTTGGGGTACAATCCGCTCTTATGACAAATTTGTGCGTATCCGATGGCATTCGTTCCAATGCTGTTTTGAACATATTAACCATAGCATTATTAGCGTGAAAAAATGCTTGCAACTGTTCAATAATTCGTCTCTTTAACTGTTGTGTTCCCTGTATATTGCACCGCACATTCAGCTGATCCACCATCGACGAAATGAAATATATTTGCAGAAATTGATGCGGTTCATCTGGTGTTGGCACCATTGAACCATGCAAATGATATATTTGTCCTTGTATCTGTAATCGCAAGCAATCATTTGTTGAAGAATACGGTGTAACTTCTGGTCGTGTGATGGTGTAGTGTGTGGTGTATATGTAGTTGTTATGTGTTGCAATTCATTGTGTTGGTGTGAGTGATTGGTTATGTGTGTTGTATCTTTTACCTTGCAAGTCGGCATGAAGCCGCCTTCTCGAATGATATTAGCTCCAAAGGAAGTCATGCGAAAGCAGTTATTGTATTCAAGGATGTGTTGAAGAAAATGGCTGGAATCGGGATCACTTCCATCGAACAATGGTTTCAGTGGCTGTGGTGGTGTAAGTAATGGATCCAGTTTGACTTTTCCACTTGCGCAGCACAATCCAGCCGTTTCTCTTTTGAACTTTAACGCATTGCAATATCGGCATATAGTCGTCATTGGTCCAATATCTAAATTTTCATCATCACTGTAGTTCGCAGTGGGATCATATTGGAATGCCAAGCGATTGTATGATGCCAATGATCTTCGTGTGCTCACGCGTTGTCTCAATCGGGCATTTTCTCTTATTATATTTTGTCTTTCTTCGCTTAAGTTCTGTGAATACACTTGTTGCTGGCTTGCATGTCTTGTGCGGCGGCCGATGTTCGCACGTCGTCCTCTAGGCATTTTGGACTATGGACAGAGTGGTGAATTTAACCTCAAATGCACGATCCACATAATTTACACAGTTCAACTTACCACCTTAAAGACAAATGCCTGCTGTTGAAATTGAATAAAAATTTGCACAATACACGTGATTGATTTGATGGTTTCCAATTGAAATGTTAGGAAACGAATAACTTATTTTTTTTACTTTTTTTTCACAATTTCACAGTGAACACAATACCGGTTTGTCACATGAAGTTAACTGAGCAGAGAACAATGAGTAGCTGTCAAACAATGTATCACGCACCGGCGCCATCTACTTAAAATATTGGTTTGTAGTACATGCTATGTATCAGAGATGGCGCTGTATGTGAAAAATGATTTTCCCGCTTTTCTGTTGAAATTTTTCCTGAATTTTCTTTGCTATAAACCTCACGGAGCCCGAGACCTTTCCAACGAATGCAAAACCGTGGAAATCGGTTCGTGCGTTCTGGAGTTATAGCGTCAGGAAGGAAAACCCGACTTATTTTTATATAGTAGATTTGTTTTGTGAAATAAAGTTATATAAAATTTTAACATTTTTTTGTGTACAAACACTATTAGAACGTTGGTGATAATAACATGAATTATTACTCTTAAGTTTTGGTACGTTATTAACACATTACAAATTTATAATGTCCACATCTACAACAGTTTTTAAATAGTTGTTTTTCTGATATCCCTTAACATAAATTTTGCTATAGTCTTGACATATATTATTCAATATTGTTGGAATACACTTTATTAGCTTCACAATAGATACACTAATATACTATTTGATAGAACTATACTATTATACATAAGATTTAATATCGTTGATTTTAAAACTATGATCTAAATAACGTCTTAACCTGTTGGCGTTGCTCAGCCAACTCCCTTGTCACATCACTCCAGTTTATTCCCCCACCCCATATATAGGATTAGTATATGTTTATTCACTTTAAACCGCTTCAACATCTACAACAGTTTTTAAATAATCGCTTTTCTGATGTCCCTTAACATAAATTTTGCTATAGTCTTGACATATATTATTCAATATTGTTGCAATACACTTCACATTTACATAACCATCTCCATATCGAATAGTTGAATGGTTATTTTCCAACCAGCAAACCTGCTTTTTTTCTTCAACAGATAATTGTCTCCGTGGCACTGGTGGTTTGAACAGCATATGAAGTGATCGGTCCCCATCGGTTATAGACATTTCTTTTGGAACATTAAACCCCTGTATATCGATGACCAGAAAAGGCACAAAACGCTCTCAATATATACGAGCTCTGTGTGTAGGAGTGAAAATAAATTTTAATGTTATTTCCGCTTGTTCTATTCTTCGGTTAAATCTGTATCACAGACTTAACCACTTTTTCCTACACAAACTCAGTAGTCGATATACACTGGGCAACTTAATGTTAGAGTCTGATGAAATTAGTAACTAGATAGCTTTATACACAGCAAAATATTGCGATTGAACCTGTTATTATATCATGGGGAGGGGGAAATTATTTTAAAAAACAATGAAATAGTGCAGTATATTTAAACTAGTGTTTGAAGTAAGACACGAAAAATGTGTGAATTCAACGCTGAATGTATGAAGAAAGTATTGGATGCAATTAAATTTGTAGATGAAAATCAAGGAAACTTGTTTAACATCGATCCGAATTTAATCGAATATATTCCTTTAAGAATACTCAAAACAAGAATTGGAGCATTATCGATAGGAAAATTCTGGCATCGGATAGCAGCCGAGAGACAGATCGAATTAAGAGACAACCTCCCTTGCATGGAGCATTACAATAATGGTGATGACCAAATTGATGGGCCGTCACCATCTGCTACGTGCAGATTGCACACGAGCAAATTGTTGCGGGTCGCGAACGACCGCTCGGAGGAGCTTGGGTAAGTCTGGGCAACAACAGAAAATGCCGGTTACTGTTGCGGAGGTCGGGGTTCGCAAGCTCAGGATTGAGCTAAGATGTCAAAAAAAGAAAGGGCGCCAAGAGCAAAATTGTGGCTTCTGTTATTTCCGTTTTTCTCAAGGCCGTAGCTCTATTGACCTAGAGCTGCCCTGTTTTCCCACCGTGATGTCGGATACGTTGATTCAAAACCCAGTGTATGTGTAATCATTATATACAAATTTATTAAATATTCGAATACATGGTAAAGAAAATTTTTATACATTAAATAGATTAAACTGCAGCTTAAAAGGCTGAAATTATGTTCGTATTGATTTTTTTTCAAAATGTTAATTTAACTGTTACAATTGATAAGCATATCTTTTATACATCAACTATTTGAGCCTCCCCGATATACACTCCGTGCAACATGAATAGGACCAACTGCATGTATGACATTTGTAGTTGGTATAAACATGGTAGCGCGCTGGAATTGTTATTTTCGAAAATAAGAGGGTTGATAAAAAGATGTATGTAGGTACCAAATATAATTTTTGTAAAAGTCAGTGCAAATGTACGTTACTAATGACAATAAGTAGAGTAATTAAGCGCCACTTGAATACGACCAATCTACAAAATAAAAGATTCGTTTGCAATAACAAAATACTTTATTGTTCAATAATGAGTACTTTTGCCATTATTTCTTATAACCTCAAATAGTCGGGATGGAATGGAATTATACAGGGTTCTCAAGTAGTCAACGGGAAGTTCCGCCCAACTTCGTTTCAGCGCCTGCTCTAGTTCGTCAGCGCAACTGAATTGGGTAGCATTGCAGTACAATTTACGCGACAACCATCCCCAAACATTTTCTATGATGTTCAGGTCGGGGGAGAGCGATGGCCAATCGAGAACCTCCATGCCTTGTTCTTGAAACCAGCGTCGAACAATGCGCGCGGTGTGAATACTGGCATTATCCTGTTGGAAAATAAATGGCCCACCTGCCATAACGTTGGAAAATTTGTCTTTCACCTGTTGCAGCAGCTGGACGTACTTTTCCGAATTCTGTCTGCCCTTCACTATTACTAAATCAACAGGTCCGTTATAGGAAACAGCTCCCCATACCATGACTGAACCAACATCGGCTCGCCTTCGTGACTGAATCACTTCATCTTTACGTAAATCGTGGAAATAATAAGAAAACCCATCCGGGCCATCTAAATTAAACTTCTTCTCGTCACTGAAAATAACAGTTTGCCATTCTCTTGTCCACCCCATTTTTGCTTGAGCAAACTGAAGACGTGCAGTGCGCTGAAATTCCCTTAAAGGAGGCCGTCGTTTAATTTTCAAACGTTTTAAATGCGGCCAGGTCTTCAGTAACTTCTGTACAGTTCTTACCGATGCATTCGTTCCAACGTTATTCGCGATTTGTCTTGCCGTTAATGCCGAATTCGATGCTTCGCGTAATATGGCTCGACGTTCTCTCTTAGTTGTAACGGATGTTGTTCGCCCTTTAAAACGTTTTCCATAATTCTCGGGATCCCTAATAAAATTGTTCACAACCTGGTGTGATCGACTTATTTTCTTTGCAGTAGCCCTTGAGGAATACCCTTCTTGATGGAACACTTTAATTTTTCCAATTTCTTCCATACTTAAGCACTTCCGTCGTCCCATCTTTGCACAATACCCTTAATTACAGATGTTTGTTTATCCGGATACACGTTGTAACTCGACACTCATCCGGTAGCTTACTATTAAATACTGGTCGTATCCAACCGGCGCGGTGCATTTTATATGTATGTGGTACTTACGTCACCCAATGCATAACGTTAGGCACTACTGCGCAATAATGCGTATTATTTGCCATATCATACCATTACAAACTTGCATTATATTTTTAGTAAATGAATTGTTTTTCAAACCACCGAAAGCTTGCAACAAGTCGGGTGGTCCTATTCATGTTGCGCGGAGTGTATATATAGAGGTTACAGACGGCGCTGTAATGGTATACACAAAAAACAAGTTGACTTATTCTACATAAACTTAAACTTTTTTCTTTTTTGTTATTATCCCCTTTATATATACAATCTGTTCATTTATAATGAACAATAAGTATTCTATAAGAAATATATAAGTTATATCGCGGCCAAGCGACTAAACGTTTTTTGTTGTTGGGAAGGAAGGAAAGGAATTGGTTCACTTTACACTATTCAAGTAACTAACACGAATAAGAACTTAGAAATGAAACAGAGTTTGATGTTTCTTTAAGATCTTTATTTATGGAAGTCGAACGATGTACAGTGTTACAATCACAATAATAATGATATTTTTCCGTGTTACAATGCTTTTATGCTCGCTGTTATCAATCGGGATAAGCCGAGGTCAGTTCCACAAAATGATTTGTTCGTTGTTTACATTTTGATAGTAAACTTACTGTATTCGGATGTTGTTTGTGCGAGAAATGATTTGTTTGTTGTTTACATTTCAATGGTAAACCTATTGTGCTCGGACATTGTTTGTGCGAGATATTGGCATTGTTCCAATATTCATTTGAAATTTCCTTATCTTATTTATGTTTAAGAAGAACTGTTTCCGATGACTAACTGGTTTATCATTTAATACGGTCTGTGGAAACTTTCTTATTATATGACACATAGATTAGGGAGGGTTGGTTGGGTTGATAGATAGGCAACTCTTTATCCACCATTGATTCAGAGTATGGTAGCGCCAATGGCGGCATGACTTGAAACTTTTCGAAAAAGCGGGAAATTCAAACTTATGGAACAGCTACATATTGTAAAAACGTATTACAATTAAATGTTAACCCACATATTCCCTGTTGTATTTATGATAGGAAAGAAGTAGACTTACATTTAATTGTAGTAATTGTTGCACAAAATTCTATTTGTATTTCCAAACGAATAAGGAATTCGTTGATAATTTCATTCGCTTCATGAAGCTCTTTATAGGGAAATAGGAAACGCGATTATATTTTTTACATAATTTATAGCAATTGCTTGGTTCTTATAATTTTATAATTCTTAGCTTTATTTTTTCTATATTTATCTTTAGCATTTTCAATTAATACGTCGTTGATGTTAAACTGAAATTTCCCTCTTAAAACTAAATTGATATGTTTGATGTATGTAAAAATAAAGAAATATATAAATTTTTCTATAAATAAACTTAACAAATCATGATTGGGACAATGT